>JAWNOS010000192.1:0-32500 GCA_035045845.1 Drosophila buzzatii
GTATATGTTCCAAAATTTCAAGTCTCTAGCTCTAATAGCACCGAAAAATATTGCGTTCATACGTACAGACGGACAGACGGACGGACAGCAAGACGGACATTGCACAAACCCAATAGACTCATTTTCCCTTTTTGGGAACAGAGTTTAACAAAGCAAGAAAAGACAGGGAGCGCAAAAAGCAAATAGAAACACTAAAGCAAACAAGTAAGAAAGCTGTAGTCGAGACTGCTCGACTACGAAATCCCCTGAGCCCTACTTCGAACGAATAATATTCCAAGAATTATTCGATTCGTTTCTGCACGCATGCAAAACCACGCGCACGCATAGACGCTGATCTACGCTTGTATGCATGTATGTGTGTGTGCATGTGTGTAAACATTGAAAGCGTCTTGCCGTCTCGCTGCTTTGTTGCTGCGCCGCATGGATTTTGATGAGAAAACTTTGATGATTAATAATTCTGTTTCTAGATGGACAATCGTATTGATATCTTCAGATTATGATTTTGATATTCATATCTATATGCTAAACCAAACTGCATGTCTCTAGTATTTGAAATGTATTTTTTTCATATTTGGGGGTGGTGGGGCGAAGTGGGGACAGGAATCCAAAATCTGACAAAAACCGAAATTGTATTAAATTAGTATCTATATATATGCAGAAGGCTTGGAGACTGTAACTTCAAAGATGAATTAGCTAGAATTTTATAACTGGTTCCCGATTAATTCGTTTATCGATAACTTTGCAAATATACAAATTATCGAATTTGTGAAACAAACTCGTACTGCGCGCGCAATATACGGACCTAACACAAAAAGAATGAACTCTCTAGCTTTTGTGTCTTCGGAAATCGACGCGTTCAAACATAGGGACAGACGGACGGACGGACAGATAGACGGACGGACAGACGGACATGGCTATATCAACTTTTCTCGTCACCCTGATTAAGAACATATATACTTTATGGGGTCTGCCACGCCTCCTTCTGCCTGTTACATACTTTTAACAAAACCAATTTACCCTGATTTCCCATTTTCAATGGGCTCAGGGTATAAAAAAAAGCTATGAGAACGTTTGCTTGACGTTTTTGCGAATCGTTTTCACGCTTTAAATAAAATGAGCAAAATAATATAAATCCAATGAGAGAACGAAGTTTAGCACATGAAGCGACAAAAATGCGCCATGCATAATAGTCTGCGAGACCTAACGGTAGTTTAATTCCCAGTAAAATCAAGAATTACAAATTACAAGCGGTTACGAAACGAAATTACGAATTATAAGAGGTATCGAAACGAATTATAAGAGCCAAAATCATGGTCGAGTAGGAAAGGGGAAAATGTATGGGATTTTTACGAATTAACGAAGCTTTTTCAAGGGTCTAGCAGTTTCTTACGAATTATTGAGGGGGGGGTTTTTACGAATTAACGAAGCTTTTTCAAGGGTCTAGCAGTTTCTTACGAATTATTGAGGTTTTCGATTCAGCGTCGTATGATTTATCGAGACTAGACTGTATATTTATATGGATATGCATGCTTTAATTCATTCACAATTTAGGGTAAAAGGTAATAGTAAATACTTTTCGGTTAATCGTAGCGGCACAATTATCAATTGAAAGACAGCATTTAGCTTTTGAAGTAGAAGGCTCACACATTTATTAATTCGTATTATAGTTAATTTATTTAATAAATAAACGCACATTAATAATACAATAAAACGTTCTAAATTTATCAATATACTCGTAGATAGTTCAAAAAAGCGTTTCTATCTTTGTCTAATACTCTTTATTTCTCTATCTCTCCCTCTTTCGCTTCCACTTGCTCACAGAGTATGTCTCTGTCTCTCGTCGTCGTGTGCTTAACTAATGCCAATAAATACATGTAAACAAATCACGATTCATTAATTGTGTTTCTCGTATTCTCATATCAGTTTATTCAGTTTCTAAATACGATTCTTCAAAATTTGTTACCTTTTGCAATAAATGTTAGCTAATAAATTTGTTTTTTTTTTTTTTTTTTTTTTTTTTTTTGATTTGTTGTTAAAATTTAATAGTTAATATTACTTAATATGCGCTGAGTAAACCAATAAAGCCAAAGCAACGCATTGGACCAATTTGTATTAGGGGTCAACCAGTATCCAGGTATATGTTTGGCTCAATGTAAATACATATATATCTCGATCGGTCTTGTTTGTTTTGTAAATTTAAAAGCAGTTTTTCTTATATATGAATTTAGTAGTTTGAAATATTACCATATAACTAACATACGTATGTATCGTCAATCTTCAATCTTCAATCTTCAATATTTCAATTCCTAAATGGAATGCATAGCTAATAACGCACACATCTAAAGAGATTTGCTTATTGTTAAGACTAAAAAATTACAAGCTATTTAAGTATTGGCGTAGAATTTGTTCATAGGTCTTCATTGACCTATATACGTTATATATATATATATATATATATATATATATATATATATATATATATATATATATATATATATATATATATATTGTTTTTTTGGTTTCGTTTTTAAAGTGCTAAGAGAGTTGCTTTAACGCTTAGCTTTCGGGACGAGAGCTTTAAGTTTTGCTATGCTTAAGTTGCAAAGTTTCCTTTAGGCAGCTTTTAAGTAATCGAGTTCAATTGAACGAACTAGTTGCAGTTTATTCCAAGTTTAGGGACTGCAGTTTATCATTGGTTCCAGAGGTGTGTGTGTATGTATGTGTATGTGTATAGGTGTGTGTAAATATATGTAGTTTAATCTTATCTCTAATGACTGCAATGTGCGGCACCTTTTTTCAGGGTGCTGGCAACAAGTTTTTGAGGTAACGGTAACAGTAACGATAAACGGCAAAAATTAAAGTGGCAATTGAAAGTTCAAATTCGCGAGCAACAAGATTTGCCAGCTAACCATATTTTCTATATAGTTTATATATGTATGTTATGTAAGCCAAGATTTGCTGTTAAGTAAACAGAAAAAAACAACAAAAAATACAGCCTGTTTAGGTAATCGAATGCACCGGCAACAAAAATATGCCACCAGTCCGCGAAGCCACTAAAATCATATAATAAATAAAATGGAAAGAAAACTAATAATAACAATGGTAATATTACGAAAAAAAAAAAAACCTCCTCCAAATATCACGCATCAGCAGCAAAATATAAGTTCATAGCCAAATCAACATCCAGACTGGGTAATTCAGCATCGACTGGCAATTAGTCATGGAATTCACTCAATACCAAAGGTGTTCGTCTCCTCGACGGCGAGCAGCAGCTTCTCGTAGAGCAGCTCCGGTGTGGGATACGGCGGCAGGTCGAGCCGATTGAAGCAGGTGTGGGCGCGTGGCAGTGCGTTCGGCTTGCCCCACTTCTCGATGCAGAAGCGTCGCGGCCCAGTGGAGCCGCGCAGCGCTGAGAAGCCTTCGTAAGGGATACTCGAGGTGCCTGTGACAAATTGCAGCAGGCGCAGGCGCTGCTCGTTGCTGAAGCGCGCGATTACCTGCCAGAACCAGATGATCACCTGATGGTTGTCGTGGTAGCCGGAGCGATATTCGGTATTCAGGCGCCAGTCGTTTGTGTCGATCTCTGCGGTACCAGCTATCACCAGTTCCAATTCGCGGGCGTCGAAGACGGAGACGAGCCGCGAGTCGACCACCTCATAGAAGCCGCGCACCAGCGACTCCGTCTGTTCCTGAACGCCACGCTCCAAGCGCCATTTGATCATGCGCTCCAGATACTCCTTCTTGTTCTTCTCGTTTACAATTAGATTCTTGCCGCCTGGCTTCAGTTCGCGCTCGACCACACGCCCCAGCAGCTCCTCGGTCACACAGAAGGTCAGCCCCAGGTCAATGCCAGTGCCAATATCGTTGTCGCGAATCCACTGCAGCGACTGATGAAACTCGTTATCCAGCGACTCCAAATCGCTGAGGGCCACCGGCAAGCGCAGTAGAGCCTTGTAGAAGGGCCGCGTAAAGAAGGCGTCCAACAGATATTGATGAACCAGAGCCAAGCCCAGCACGCGTCCGCTGAACCGGAACCAGTCGTGGCAGTTGTCCACGAAGGCTGACAACGGCGACACCTGCACCGTGTACGTGTCGTTGGCTGAGTACTCGAAAAGTCCATAGTAGGGATTGAACAGCTCCCGCGACAGCAGAAAGAAAAACTCGCGCGATGGCCCGCCATAGTCCAGGCCCTCCTCGGTATCCCAGAGCACGGCCAGGCGACCTCGTTGGAGATCCTTCTTGTTGGCCGACATGATTCTGCGGAATGCATCCTCCAGCAGATGGCTACGCCGGATGTGCAGTCTGTGAAGGGAAATTGATAATTTTATAATTGAGTTTTCAATTAGTTTCAGGCATTGCACATACTTCAGCTTATGTGGACCCTGGCCGTAACCCTTTGACTCCAGCTTGCGATAGAAGCTGCGCAACTTCGCCTCAAAGTCTCGACGGAATGGCGGCGGAGCACGTTGAGGCATCCGCGTGCTGAGCACCGGCGAGCCCTGCGGACTGCGCTCTTCAATAGGAACATAGCTCATGATCTCCTGCTCGAACAGGCTTCGGGAGAAAGAGAGAGAGAGAGAGAATTGATTGTTAGTTATTTATATATATGTAATATAATAATAAATGTAATATAAGTAAGTCCAGCTCCAACCGGACTGAATCAATAAACCGGTAAACTAAAGGCCGCAATTTATTGACCTTAAGTTTTCTAAGTTATGTGGCTAAGCTGACAACTTAGTAATGACCCGTATTTACAAGCAACTCGACAGCATTCGGGTGCAATCGACTTCCATTTATTAGCTCGATTCGAGTCAATAGCAGGCTGAATGCTGATCGAAAGCTGTGAAAGTTATAGATCATATGAAAGATACTAAAACACATGTGAAACCAATATGCTCGCTTTTAATTTGCTAAAGATATCGACATTAAAATTGGTTATCGATTATTTGAATCGATGTTACACCTTTTTTCGATTAAAACAATCATAAAATGTAGACTTTAGATAAAATACGAATTCTGTTTTAGAATTGCAAAATTCATAATTCAATCATGTTTTATAATTGATGTTGTAAATAATATTTTTTGAATTCTTAAGCATTTATCGTTTAGGTAGATAATTGAACTAGAAATTTTATAAGAACTCTCACCGATTGTAAACACTTGGCAACAGGCGAGAAGAGTTTATAATAATAAAAAATATATATATAATAATAAATTGATTTTCAATTATTGCACAAATTTAATTTTATTGATAACAAATTTCATTTCATCTGAATTGCTCAAACACCATCGATTAGGTAAGCTCATCAAAGAGCGACAACTAAAACAATCACGGATAATATTTCAAATCTAATATTTTACAAACGATCAAAGAAGAAAAATTGTCAAGGGAAATTAGAAAATTAATTAATTAAGAAACAATTATTTTTTCTATTCAATACAAGAACGGTTAACGCTCCTTTTAGTGTGAGTGAGTTTGCGTAATATTCAGGGTATCGACTTGCCGAGAATGTCCGAGTGACGATTCAAGCTATCAAGCTATCAAGCTATGCTAAATCTATCGCATTTGAAAATATATATTTGCAATGTGATGCGAGTGGCACAAACTAATCAATTTTCATTCAGTTAATAAGATTTTCTATTTGAGATTCTATTTTGTATAACATTTGTAACAATTATTGAGAAAAACCAAATAGACAAAAAAGTGGGCAAAACGCAGCCGGAAGAATCGAAACTAACCGCAGCACAGACCTTGTCGAAACTTTTCCCAATGGGCTCCACTGCGAATGCGATGTTTGGTCAGCAATCATAGGCTTCAATAATATTGGGAAATACAAATATTCAAATTGCCGATTCATAATTTGTGTTGCGTTTTACTTTTATTTTTTTATTTATTTTTATTTTTATTTATTTATTTTTTTTGTCTCGCTTACTTTCTGACCTTCAACTTGAATTTCGAAAATTGACCAATTAATAACACAAATTATGGCGATCGGTGACTGCCAGCGATCAATAGTCGGACTATGAGGTGTACGAGGGAGCAGGGTAGGCGTGCCCGCGCCCGTGCACCAGTGACAACAGTTTGAATGCAATTAACGCCTCTTTTGCGCGGCACGGAAATGACTAATTTAAAAAAAAAGGCCCTAGCCGAGGCTGCTCGACTACGGGATACCCTAACCCTGAAAAAAGAAAAAAATAAATAAATAATTTTTTCCTTACGCACATTTAAGCGCGCGTTCTGCAAACCGCACAGTTACTGCCTTGGGTTGTGGTGGGCTATACCTTGGACGCTTTTAACTCAAATTATAAAACCGACGATCTCCATGATCCAAATTACAAGTCTCCATTATTTAAAATACGTTTTTTTTTTTTATTTTTTAATTGTGGGTGAATGGAAGTCTCGAGCTCAAAGCGTAGAAAAGCGTAAACGAATTTTCGATTTCTTATCGATAAATTAGAAATGGGACGAGTTATCGAAAAAAAAAAACAAAATAAACTTGTACGTGTAACTAATATACGAGTATTAATGTAAAATTTGTCTCTAGCTTTTGTAGTTTCCGAAATCTCGATGTTCATACGGACGGACGGGCGGGTGACGAAAAAAGTTGTATAGCCTTATTTTTTTCGTCACCCCGATCACCCTTTATCGGGTCTGCCACGCCTCCTTCTACCTGTTACATACATTTAACAAAACCATTATACCCTGATTTCACATTTTCAATGGGCTCAGGGTATTAAAAAATTAATAATAAATCCAATATATTTGCAAATTCAAACATAGTCAATATATCCGAAATTCCCTGATGGGTTGAGGGTATAAAAACAAAAACTTTTTTTTGGCTTGTTTTCGAAATAGTAACTGATCGGTAAATATAATTTGAGCCGTGTCAAATTACTTTCCAAATTGACTAAATTTAACAAATTATTAAAAAAAAAAAATGAGAAGCAACAAAAGCAGCACAGGAAACTTGCAATTAACTTAAATTAAGTGCGGCGCAAAACGCGCGCGCGACTTTAAACGCGCTCGCGTTTTTCTCTGCTTGCAACAGATGCGGATGCGTCATCAATAATGAAGCGCGTGCGTACGTTGCGTTGCGTTGGCCACCAGCTAGCCTCAGAGTTCACAGTTGAAAGTAGAGAATTCCGGTTAGAGGCAGGCCGAAGTGCATTGCGAACTGATGACACAATGGGTCAGTGGAAAATGTTGGGTGCGGTCGATTTTAATTGAATGAGGAGCTTTACGAGCTTCCGTTCTTGGAACATGCAGAGATCAGACCAAATATATAAATACATACATATAAATATATACATACAGCCCGTATAAAAACACGAGTAGAGCAATTGCTAAACATCTTCGCGGAGCAAACATCTTCAGTTAGACCTATTCGTGGTATCACAGTATATACTATATAGTATATATAACTTGTATCGACTTGAAGGGCCAATGAACTACTTAGCTCCCGCACTAACCACAGTTTATCAGATACCCGCAAGTCTACTGCTCCCTTATGTACATATGTATGTATATAAATTTGTACATGCATATGTATATATGTCGTATCGGTATGATATAATGACGTTTTGTGAAAACTAGCGTTAATCAAATGAGCTAGCATTTCAGTGACAATTAAAGGATGTATTGTCATTAGGAAAGAGATAACTTTAGCTTTTGCTGAACGTGGTCTCGGATCTCGCTGAGTGAGAGCGAGAGGGGTACTTATGTCCTTCATACAGAGTTGCTATGATATTGATGAACGAGAATATGCAACCAAGAAGCAGTTTGACAGGAGAGCTAAAAGAGGGCACTTAATCAGAGACGATTGAGTAAGAAAGAGCTTTGGTGATAGAAGTGGGCGACTCCGAGAACTCGTTATTACACAAATCTATAATGAAAGGCGAGAATAATAATTTTAACGCTACGACATATAAATATGATAAAAGAACGACTTCAGATAGGGCTGCCATATGAAAAAAAGCTCTAGCTCTAGCTGCAACCTTATCAAAACTCACTTCTTAAGATTTGATTTTGAATGGGAATTTACAAAATGATATTGTGGCTATTATAATTATTATTGTATTATTACTCAAAATAAAAGTATTTGTATTGGAATATAAAATGGAGCATGAATAAGAAACAACTTTGTTACTCCACTCCACATAAATACGTTATCAAATATAGCTAGAATCACAATTATACATGTGTTCTGATTGGCTTCTTATCGGAACTAACTACAACTATATAAACTAGTTGCTTTATGAAAACATAAGCTAAATACCAGGTGTATCTAAGAAATCCTAAAGCTTGTTCACTGTTTATACCCTGAGCCCATTGAAAATGGGAAATCAGGGTATAATGGTTTTGTTAAAAGTATGTAACAGGCAGAAGGAGGCGTCGCAGACCCCATAAGGTATATATATTCTTGATCAGGGTGACGAGAAAAGTTGTCCGTCTGTCCGTCCGTCCGTATGTATGAACGAGTCGATTTCCGAAGATATAAGTACAAGAGAGTTCATTCTTTTTGTGTTAGACTCGTATATTACACGCGCAGTACGCGTTTGTTTCGGAAATTTGATAACTCGTATATTTCCAAAGTTATCGATAAAACAATTTATCGGGAATCAGTTATAAAATTATATCTCATTCATCTTTAGAGTTGGAGTCTCCAAGTCTTCTGCATATATACAGATACTAATTTAATACAATTTCGGTTTTTGTCAGATTTTGGATTCCGGTCCCCACACCCCCAAATGTGTAAAAAATTTATTTCAAATACTAGAGACATACAGTTTGGTTTGACATATAGATATTAATATCATATTCATAATATGAAGAGATGAATACGAAACAGAATTATTAATCAAAGAAGTTATGGCAGCAAAAGGCACGCGGCCCAGCAACAGAAGCAACGAGACAGCAAGCCGCCTGCAAAGCTTACACAGATAGAGGCGTACAAGAGTAGATCAGCGTGTGTGTGTGCTCGTGGTTATGCATGTATAGTTTCTTATGCGTGAAGAATTGAAACGAAGCATTCTTGGAATATTATTCGTTCGAAGAAGGGCTCAGGGGATTTCGTAGTCGAGCAGTCTCGACTACAGCTTTCTTACTTGTTCAAGCATGAATTATTTATCTAATGTTTGATTATGATCAATCATATATTATTAAATAATATATATATATATATATATATATATATATATATATATATATATATATATATATATATATATATATATATATATATATATATATATATATATATATTTCAATTTGTTCTAAACACCTTGCAATCTCCAATCTCTCCTTGCAATTGCGCATCCAGTTTTGAATTCCTAGACAACGTATATCTCATTATACATAAGCCCATATGCATTCAGTACTTTGTATCATGCACACTATATATATATGTACATATTTTTCCACATTTTCCCATAGTATCAACTTCATTTTCAGCTCTGCGCCAACTTCAGGGCCGCAAACATATTCTGACATCGCAAAAAAACTAAATTCCATAAATTTGTAAGCACATATCCGATTTGCACACAGAATATATCACATTATATACATGTATTTATATACAAATATGATATATTTTTATGCTGGTCGCATTTCCGCAACAACGACTTACTTAGTCCACATTGTATTATAGGTTAAGCTGAACTTGCAAAATAGTCTCCCTTGTAGCCCAGGTGGATAATTAAATTGAAAATATTTCGTAGTCACAAAAATTGGGTTAACAGACTTTATAATTCCAGACGAACTCTAACGACAGCGATGCGAGTGTTCTTTGATAACTGGACTGCGGCGCAGGTTCTGGAGGCGCGTAGGCGTTGCAGTTAGCGCCGTGCAGTTAAAGCGAGAGGCAGGGCGCAATGGTCGAGAGCGAGGCCCGATAGCTGCTTTGATAAGCATACGGCACGATAAAACCATTGTCGGCTGCACGAGTATTACGAATTTAATAACAAACGATGTCGCAAGTAAGCCCCAACAGCAATAGCAGAATCGGACCAAGTTGCTCAGCCCAGGGAAGGGGCCCAGGGTGAAGGGTGGGGGTGCGTTGCTTGCCATCAATTTACAAGAGGGTAGCCCCAATTGGAATTCGAACTAAGATTCGAAGAGTGCCACGATAAGCGCTCAACATATTTCGTATTGTTTCGGAATGGAATTGCGTTGGCCTACGTGAAATTCGAGTGAAAGAAAGCGAAAACACTTCAGCCTGAGCCTGAGCCCAGTTAGTCTAAGTCTGCCATTAGTGTAAGTAATCGGAGCTTAGAACATAACGTATGCGACGCCTACCCTGTCATCATGGGAAATGTTTTTCAAGTACAGTATATAGTTGCACAGTCAAATGGCGACATTCCAATAGTAAAATGTGAAAAATGACTTGAATTACCTATATTATAATACACTCAATCTATATGATATGAACATCATTATGAACTCATACAGAGTGTCTCGTAGCCAGAGCATTCACAGCTTGTTCTCGTCGCATTTGGATTGCAAAAGTTGATTATGTTGATAAGGGATATGGGATCGCTTAACTTGTCTGCGTTGCATTCCTTTAGCTAGAGACTGAGAGACACTTGATAGATGGATTATGTCATGTTGGGCTCTGCACTGGGTGGGAAAGCTGCAGCCGAACCGTGCGAACTGCAACATGTGGCAAGGAAGTGTACAAGCCGAGCTTCTGCTGTGCGCTCTGCTCTCTGCGGTCTAGCAAATGACGCAGTCTCTGAGGAAATTGAAAAGTGCTTTGCACGCGTAATTCGCGCATATCCACTGGCTATTCATTGGGATATGATTCATGCGATCAGTGGCCGTTGTATATATAGTGTAATATGAGAACTCAGGATGTTGACGTACTCGTCCGTCCGCATAAACACGACGGTCACTCCATGGGTTCGCATGTTTTTTTTCCGAATTCATTCAGATCGCATAAAAAAACAAAAAAACAAAAATATACATAAGACAGATAAGGTTTACTTTAACAACTGCCATTTGGCAATTTTTTTTTAAATCTGTCAAATCTTGGGTGGAGATTTCTTAATCCTTTCGTTCCTATGTTTCTCTCTCTGCTTTTTTTAAATTATTACCTTTAATATTATTTGTTTATATAATATATGTTTATCTCATCATAGTTAATAATTAATTACACTTGCTATCGATGCATTTTTTATTATTGTCAATTTTTCAATTTCAGTTTTTTAAACTTTTAACACTCACACTATGAACACCCCATGTTCCAATGATCATGAAAAAGCAAATTAATTTTGAAAGTGTTTAATTTTTTGTAACACTCGGATTTTTCTTTATATAAAATGTTTGATAAGATTAGATGCTTTCTCAACTTTGTTTTACAAAAGTTTCAGAGACAAATTATAATTGAAATCAGCCTCTCAGCTAGATATTTAAATGGGACAAGTCTATGAGTAATGTAATAAATATACATTTTTACTCTCCCCACTTTGACATAATTTACAAATGCAAGTGATTCTCACTAGATTTTTTTAAGTCATGATTTAATATAACTTATTGACACACAACCATCCATTATTGAGCGTCGGCCAGGCCGGGTTGGCGGCAGCAACAACAATCAGAATAAATAAAAAAGAATAAAAAAGAAAGATAGAAACATCTCTGTGCTAAGAGCTTAGTTACTTACACGGCCCACACGATGTAGGCAGCCTTCGATAGAAAGCCCATTTTGTTGCGCGCCTAGAGCCTTGAGCCGTTGTATCCTTGATATTCTTTCGGCACTGTTCGCAGCACCAATTAGGCAGACAGCAACAAAGCATTTATAAAACAACAACAAAAAAGAAATGAGCACGCAATTTTCTATTTTGAATTTCAATTTTCAACTTTAATGTAAGCTAGTTCTCGTTTACGAGTTTATTTATGATTTATGTATTGTTTAGTCATTTATTTTTTAAATATAATTTTGAACTTCTGACACTGCCGCGATATTTGCTCGCGCTGACAGTTAAACTGCTTCTGTTAAATTTTTGTTTTTCACAGTTGAAAGAGGCGCACGAAATTAAGCGAACACAAACTGGGAATTAGAATCAAAATCGGAATCGGAGTTGGAGTGGTAGTTGGAGTTGGAGTTGGAGTTGGAGTCGGAATCAGATCAGATAGACAGAATTGTTCAGTTCGAGGTTCCCGGCGTATTAGTAAAGTCGAATAGCAAACGCAGAATGGACGTGTTTGTCTAGCACCCAACTCATAAATATGAAATCGAAAATGGAATTAAGCGAGCGAACAAAATACACAACAACAACAACAACAAGAATAAGAACAACAGCAACAACGCACAACTCTATAAACAAACTGAGCAGCAGCAAAGAAAATTATTTAATTGATATTTTTTTGCTTGTGTGTGTGCCGAAGTGCAACCGAAGCGCAGCCGAGCAATTGCCGAACTTTAAATTCTGCTGCGCCGGCGTCAACTGCCGCTACAAGAAGCCAATAGACGACGTCGACGTCGGCGTCGGCGTCGGCGTCGACGTCCATGCTAATGCCAACGCTAACGGCGTCAGCGATATCAGCAGCGACTGAGGCTTTGGCTTTGACTTGTGGAAGGGCTGCGCCCGAGTTACGCTGTTGCGCTTTGATTACGTTTGCCTGCAGTGGCAGGGCTCGGGCTACAGTTGGGTTTGGGAAAGGGGTTGCGGGCTGTGGCCGTGGCTGGGGCTAAGCATGTGTGAATTGATGACGAGTGTGGCATTGGTCATGGTTATTGCTGTGGCTGATCAGCCGATCGCCGGCTGTTACTGGGCCGGGTCTAGCTGACTGGCTGGCCGGCTGACTGGCTGACTGGCTGACTGGCAGTGGGGGCTGGGTAGTTTCAGCCAAAGGCGCGTCATGCTCTTAGCACGCCAAATAATGGCTGCAACTGTGTGTGCTTAAAGCCCAACAAACCCAATGAACTGTAAACCATGCGGGACGACGACAACTACAACGACTAACGGACAAGATTCGCCTTTAATGGGTCAAATAAAAACAAAAACACAATTAAGAATGATCTAGCAGCGAGCAGACTGGGCTACTGGTTACCCTACTTAGTGCACAAATGCAATTTCTTATTATCAATAGTTAACATTTGATATTCTGCATTCACTTCAACTCCAATAATCTCTTTTTTAATGTTTAGGACCTATATTGATAAAATTCTCTTATAACTGAGGTATTCTATAACGGTGGGTTGAAGTAGAATACAGTGCTATTAGAGTGATTTGATGAATGAGATAGATGGCGTTGGTGAGTTATGACAATAAATTGAATGAAGAGGGATGAACGGATGGATGGCATGAAAACATATATATTTCAAACTGTCATTTGATGAATACATCATACCCTTTAAATATATTTTCAATGGGATAGGGTATACATATATACACATGTATATAAATAGACCCTCGCGCAGCAACAACAACTGGGAACTGAAAGGTTGTCAACGCTTCAACGCTGTCCCAATGATCATCATCTTGATCATGATGATCGTTGGCAATAATGAATATGACGCTGCTGCCACACCCCCCGGACAAAACATAATATCCGAGAGCCAAAGTGCTGCAGCTGGAACGGTCGCCGTTGATATCTCCTTCGCCGAAACCCTGCCTAGCCAATAAATTATGGTTTATTGGCAACGCAGCGCCAAAAAATAATTAAAAAAAAATAAATAAATAAATAAAAAAAAACAAGTAAGAAGGCTCTAGTCGAGACGGCTCGACTACGAGATACCCTGAACCCAAAAAAGGTGATACTGTTCTTCTTTACGCACGTATAGGCGCGCGCTCTGCTAACCATGCAGTTGCTGCCGTGGCTGGGGGATGGGTTGGGCTATACGTTGAACGCTTATAACTCCATTTCTAGGTGCATGATCTTCATGAAATTTTCAGAATAGATTAAGAATATCTAAATGTATCTATTTTCCAAATTTCAAGTCTCTAGTATTTGAAATGCGTTTTTTGCAAATTGGGGGCGAAGGGGGCGTGGCATCCAAAATCTGAAAATTACATAATCTGCGTATTCATTATATCTATCTAAATATCCAAACGAATTTTCGATTTTTTATCGATAATTTGGAAATGGGATGAGTTATCGAAAAACAAAATAAACACTCGAAATTTCAGCTCTCTAGCTTTTGTAGTTTCCGAAATCTCGACGTTCATACGGACGGACGGAGGGATATATCAACTTATTTTTTGTGCTGATCAAGAATATACATATATATTCTTTGTGGGGTCTGCGACGTCCCCTTCTGCCTGTTACGTACATTTTCACAAAACCGTTGTACTCTGAATTCTCATTTTCAATGGGCACTTCAATAGAGCACTTCATCCCTAAATTGGATTTAGAAAGTATAAATAACTTCGGCTCATAACCTGATTTAGCTATTTATTATATATATGTATGTATATGTAAGATTGCAGATCAGCTTATCATGTGGCTTGTATAGCCGATAAGCAGTTGGTCTACTTACTCCCACACGGCGGCAATGCAAACATGAATTTACTCACCTAATTGTTGGGATGCAATGGAGCGCGTTAATTGAAATTTAATTGAATGCAATTATCTCTCAAACAACTTTGATTCGATTTGTGGGACAGCGGCTTGATGCTGTCTTAGCTAATGCCGGATAATCTGTGGCCTAATCTCTTAACAAGTTGCTAAGATTAAGGCCATGCGAAATGCATGTGAATAGTTCCTCAATACTTGTGGTTGACTCAACAATTTGATGAAAGAAATATTGGCAATTAGTTAATAAATGTGAACTGGCTATTGCCTGAGGAATCGGTGTTGTCGAGGGAAATACGCTCAATTTGTTGCTTTGGAAATAGTTTGTTAACCTTGTTGGTAATACTATAGTTATTATTTGTTAATATTATTATTGTTATTGTAATTGCCATTAAAAGTGTTTTGGAAAATAAGTGAATGACCTTCACAGCGATTTTCAAATGCAATTAACACACATGCAGTCGTCTACATCGACAACAACGACGACGACGACGACGACGATGATGGCAAATGCACTGAAGCAGGACGACCAACACCACCAATACCATCAACACCACCAACCATCAGCATTGACCACCATTGCACCCGCGCTCAATCCAAGTTGCTACCGATGACGCAGCCACGGAATTGGTGCCAAAGCCTTTGCCAAGTGCAGCCATTGCCTCTGTAACTCTGCCACTGACTGTGACTCCAAATGCTGCACAGTGGAATCAGATGCACAAATTCCCAGCAATTAATCAATTAACAATTTCCTCAGCATAATTTGTGATCTGAATTATAAGTAAATTCAAAGTCGATTCAATCAAGTCGCCCATATCTACGGATCTAAATGATTGCACACCCTTAAAACAAAACTGGTGTAAAGAGAGTAAACCCAATCAATTATAGTGCTGGGTCAAATAATAATATAGAGTAATATTATATATTATTATAGAAAAGGATCTACTGACAAGTGACAAACACATCTAAAACTTTAAATCTTTTAGAGTAAACAAACGTTTATAGCTGATTGAAGGGCCTGTAAATAATTTCGATTTCCCAAATTCCATCTCATCCCTCAAAATTGCTACGAGCGCAAGATCTATTTTAAGTATATAAGTAATTATAAATATAAGTATATAAGTAATTATAAACATTACGCTCTAGTCCCTATTTACAGACTCTTCGGGCTTAAGCTCCAGCGTTTCATTATAAACGTTTTAGTTATTATACCCTGAACCCATTGAAAATGGGAATTCAGGGTATGATGGTTTTGTGAAAATGTATGTAACAGGCAGAAGAAGACGTCGCCGACCCACAAAGTATATATATTCGTGATCAGCAGAAAAAAATAAATTGATTGAGCCCTGTCCGTCCGTCCGTATGAACAACGAGATTTCGGAAACAACAAAAGCTAGAGAGCTAAAATTTCACATGAATACTCGTATGTTAGTTACGCAGTATGAGTTTATTTTGTTTTTTCGATAACTCATCCCATTTCCAAATTATCGATAAAAAAATCGAAAATTCGGTTTTCTTATATTTTTGGAGCATAACTTCTACACCGTTTGAGCTAGAGACTCGAATTTATATATATACATAGATAGGCATTATGGATACGCAGATTTTGTTTAGATTTTGGATGGCAAGCCCACCCCCAAGCCGCGGCAGCAACTGCTCTCATACATTTGTAAAGAATAAGAGCATAAGTCTTTTTTTGCAGTGTTCAGGGTATCTCGTAGTCGAGCCGTCTCGACTAGAGCCTTCTTACTTGTTATACCCTGAGCCCATTGAAAATGGGAAATCAGGGTATAATGGTTTTGTTAAAAGTATGTAACAGGCAGAAGGAGGCGTGGCAGACCCCATAAAGTATATATATTCTTGATCAGGGTGACGAGAAAAGTTGATATAGCCATGTCCGTCTGTCTGTCCGTCCGTCTGTCCGTCTGTCCGTCTGTCCGTATGTTTGAACGCGTCGATTTCCGAAGATACAAAAGCTAGAGAGTTCATTCTTTTTGTGTTAGGTTCGTATATTGCACGCGCAGTACGAGTTTGTTTCAGAAATTCGATAACTTGTATATTTGGCAAGTTATCGATAAACGAATTTATCGGGAACCAGTTTTAAAATTCTAGCTAATTCATCTTTAGAGTTAGAGTCTCCAAGTCTTCTGCATATATATAGATACTAATTTAATACAATTTCGATTTTTGTTAGATTTTGGATTCCGGTCCCCAATTAGCCCCACCACCCCCAAATGTGTAAAAAATGCATTTCAAATACTAGAGACATACAATTTGGTTTGGCATATAGATATGAATATCATAATCTTAATCTGAACATATCAATATGATTGTCCATCTAGAAACAGAATTATTAGTCCATAAAGTTTTCTATTCAAAACCCATGTGGCGCAGCAAGCAAGGCAGCGACACAGCAAGACGCATTGCGGGCGCATATACATACATACATATATACATACCTATGTATGTATGTATGTATGTATGTATGTATGTATATGTGTGCAAGCGTAGATCAGCGTGTGGCTGCAATCATACATACATACATATGTACATATGTACATATTTGTGCATGTAAAGCTAATTGTAAAAGAGTTATGATTTCTAAAAAAAACCTAAAATGTTAAATAGAATATGTAGATCATATGCTGAACTCTCATTACATTCCATTATATATTTAAAAAATTTTAAAACAATTAAAATAACAATGGAAATGCAAGCAACGTTGAGTAATGCAAATCAATTTTCGTATGCGTGTCCACATATGTATGTATGTATGTACATATGTATACACACAAAAAGTCTTGGGCTGTTTTCTATATTGCTATGCGTGTATATTCTAAGAATCACAATTGTTTTTGAATTCCGTTAGAATTGTCTTTGAATTGTATTTGTATTTTCAGCCACTGCTTTAGTGTTCTTTCGTATATGGCGAATTTCATTCGTTTTCGCTACTTTGCCGTTTAAGTGAGCCGTGGTGTAGATGGCTAGACAGATGCAACGAATGTTAGGGTGTCGGAGGTTCTAGCCTCGCATAAGCCCTTCAAAATTTATTATTTTTATTTTTATTTTTTTTTATTATTTCTTTCTTTTTTATTATTATTTATTCTTTTCTATTTGATTTTCGAAGATACAAGAGCAACTGCGCGGTTAGCAGAGCGCGTGCTTATACGTGCGTAAAGAAGAAGAGTATCACTTTTTTGCAGGGTTCAGGGTATCTCGTAGTCGAGCCGTCTCGACTAGAGCTTTCTTACTTGTTTTTGTTTAGAGTTGCAATTGGAAAATGGGAAGTTTTAGGGCGATGAACGGAGATTGGAGAGTAGAAAAAGGAAAGTGAAGTGAATGGATATTTAAGTTCATAGTGAATACATGATCACTTTAAAAGCAAAAGGTAAAGATTACGGATTAGCGGGTTTAAGCGTCGAAGGTAAAGAGAGTAGAATGTGAAGCAAGAGCAAAGTTTATTGAAAAGTGAAAAATTTCGAGTTTTTGGATCAGAATGTAAAATTTAATAGGACGAAGGTAAAGAGTGGACATTCGAGAGTGAAGAGTTTAAAATAAAGTGTTGAAGACATAGCATGTAGAGCCTATACAATATATTAACTACAATTCTTTTAATTTCTCTTAATTTAATATAATATGATAATAAGATTCAGTTACCTTAGCAATATGGTCAGTTGTAGATCGTGACCCAGACGCTCCAGGGCGGGCACGCCCTCAACTCTCAATATGTTTATTTTTTCGCGCAGTGATCGGGATACTGTATGTTGGCCTTGACGTTCGCGTAAGATTTCTAAAATATTGGGTTGTCGCAGAAACGCAATAACCTGAAAATGAAATGGAAGAATGGAAGATAAATATTACATATTAAATAAGTTTAGTGTTTAGTTGTTTTTTTTTTTTTCTATATTTGATTTGCCTGACAATTTTGTAATATTTGTAATCATTATTGATCAATCAGAATACACTAATCATTTTAGAAACAAGCCTGGAACTGATAGCGATTAGATTCCTTTAATGGATAATCAGTTGGGATAATGTCTTTATATATTCTCCCTTCTGTTTAATCGCAATTTTGAATTATGAGTAGATATAAATAAAGAGATCTTTAAGTCGCAGATATAGAGCTTAGACACATGACATTTTATATAGCTAATATCAATAGATCTCTCGGAGCATACCGATTGACTTAAGTTGATATATGTGCATATATACGAGTTAAATATATAGTTCGCACAGCTAGATTTGTGATAGGCTAATTGGAAAACTGGAAGAAGTCTGCACTACTTACTTTTTCATTATAGGCTATCGGCACATCTTCGTGGCCGGCGGCTGCAGGGTTGCCGGTGGAGCTGGTGCTGGGCCCGCCGACGGCACCGCTGATGCTCAGCGCGCAGGCAACGGCCGCCGCCGAGGTGCAGTTGTGTTGGCTGGCGCTGGCCGCTTGATTGCCGATGCCGCGACATGGACGAGGCGGCGGCAGCGGCGGAACGCCTGACACCGAGGCCGATGCGCTGCTGGAGCTGCTCGAGTTAATGTGGCCAGCGGTGGCCGACAGGCAGTTCCCATCAACGAGATCCGGTTGTCCTTCTCGTGGCATATACTGATGCGAATGTGTATGCGGATGTTGCTGCTGCTGGCGATGGCGGACAACGCGCGGACACTCGACGGGCAGGCGGGGGTCCATGAAGGAGGTCTTCCGATGTTGGTGGTCAATGAAGAACTGCTTGCCGGACTGATCGATCTTGGTCTCCCAGCAGGAGGGTAGGTCGCGGCTGAGCTGCGCAAAAGTGTTGACCAGCGCCACCAGATCCTTGTTATACTGGTAGCGCTGGAAGCACTGCGGATCGCGCCGTATGCGCATAACCATATGCTTGAGCGCCGCGTTCCGGTTGTAAATGGCCAGCGCCGCCTCGTTGGTGTGCAGCAGGGAGTAGAAGTCCGGCCGGCACAGCATCAGTACCGCCGGATGTATGGCTAAGTTGAGCGAGGCGGGCGACGCCGCTGCGCTGGCTGCGCTGCCAGCACCAGCAGCGGCGCCAGAAGCGGCTGACGCTGCAGTCTGGCTACTGCCATGGGGAAGACCGTAATGATTGGGACCCGTGTGGGTCGCTGACGGATCGACGGACTGGCGATTCTCATTGGTGATGGTGCGCCGTATGGATTGATAGCGCCTGTCCAGCTGCTGGCGATGATGCTGTTCGCGACCGCCGGGACCTGTGCTCGGACCGGGTCGCTGCCAGGATGTGGTCCGTGTCGTGTGATCAATGTAGAATATGCGTCCATGGCTGTCCATACGCGCCTCCCATGCGGGCGGCAGCGGTGCCTCCGCCATGGAGCTACAGCCGCCGGCGGTGGTTTCCATGATGCCGGCACCAGCGGCAGCTGCTGCCGCCGCAGCCGCTGCTGCACTGCGCTCCGGTATGGAAGGCAGTCGCGTGCTGCTGATGTGCACCATGTCCGAGCAGTCGTCCACATCTGATGCACGTGCTCCTCCGGCACCGGCCGGCGAGCTGGGCGGCGTCTGCAATTGACTAGAGTTCGACTCTGCGGCTGCTGCAGCCGAAGCGGAGTTGGCAGTGACGGCCTGCAGACGCGCATGACGGCGCGCGTGATGTGTGGGCGTGGGTGGACAAACCAATCCGCCAGCAACAGAAGCCGCAGGCACACCTCCACCGCCGCCGCCGCCGCCCACACGCTTCAGGAGCCGCTGCTGTGGCCGCTGGGCATGGAAAGTGGGCGTGCCGAGCTGCGGTGGCGGAGCCAGAGGCAATGGCAAGATCGTCTCTAGGCCACCCACGCCTCGTCCGCGCGTGGGCGAATGCTGCGACTCGGGGCTGAGATTGAGATCCAGCGGCGAGACGCTGCGCGTGGAGCAGCCCGAGGGCGGACTGCGCTGGCGCTTGGGCGAGAGCAGCAGCCGAGGCGAGTTGTTGCTGCTGCTGCTGGCCAAATGGTAGACCTCATCGCCGCCCGTCGCCGTGCCAGCAGCCTTGCCATTGGACAGGGCACGGGTTAAAGGACGGTGTTGCCGCAGATACGGAAAGTGGTGTGAACCGATGCCGTTGGAGTTAGAACTCGAACTGGCGGCGCCAGAGCTGCAACTGACGCTAGCACTGCTACTGTGCTGCTGTTGCAGGGGGAACGTGGGGAACTCATAGGTCATGTGGGCCGGCACCTTCTGCGTGCTGATCGTGTTGATGTAGCTGTCGGGCCCGATCTTCTTCTGGATCAGTGGCTTGAAGCGCATCGGTGGCGGACTGGCTTCTGGCTGGCCCAGAAGGCGCAGCGGCGAGTTGTTGCTGCTGCTGCATACTCCACTGTAGCTGGACACGTCCTCGCCAGGCATGCGCTCGTCCGTGTCGAGTATATCGAACTTGAAGACATCCCCCTGCAGCTTCAGCTCGCGCCCAACAGCGCGCGGCGGCCACGAACGCTCCAACGGACGGTGCTGCGCCGGTGGCTGTCGCAAGTGCTGCTGGCGGCTATGCGCACCGCCACCTAGGTAGGCGCTGGCCTGTAATGCTGCTGCGGCACCTAGTAGGCTCTCCACAGCGGCTGCCTCTTCGTCCACTTCATCGTCATCGTCGTCCTCATCCTGTCCGAGCGACTCCTCGTTCTGCTGCTCGCGCAGCTCGACCACACTGAGCGTATCCACCATCTCGGCGGGCACCGTCTCGAAGCACTCGCGTGCCACCCACAAGTTGAAATTGTCCCCGTTGGCTGTCGTAGTAGTGACCATGGCAAGTGGTTTGTTCTTCTTCTTGCAGACACCATTCTGGGGTGAGAGTGTCCAGGATTTGCGACGAGCACCGCCGCCCACGCTGAAGCTGCCATCGCTACCGATGCTGCCATTGCACGAGCTGCTGGGGGAGAGCGCCGCGCCAGTTGCCGATCCAGACGCCGGGGCCAGAACCGTGCTGCTAGGCATTTCGCAGGATCTGGTAGAGAGCAGCGCTTGGTGCTGGTTGCGTGGCTTGGCCAAGTCGCCGTTGTTGGAAGCCAGCATTGAAGCTGGCGCTGATGCCGCTGGCAGTTGACTGCTTTCGTTGTATGTCACTGGTTGCAAGTCTCTTGGAGCTGTTGTTTAAAGGGAAAAGAAAATCAAACCATTTAGCCAAAGTTATCACTTTGGCACAAGTGAATCGCTTACTTTGATTGCGCCTTTTGCTCATAACAACGTCGCCGTCTGTATCTTGTTCCGGCTGCTGCACTTGTTCAGAGTCCGGCTGTTGATCTGAGCTCTGTGCATTGCTCTCATCCAAATCGGCATCAGCGTCACTGACGCTCACTCTGACGTCACTGGTCAGAGTCAATGCACTCTCGAATGCTGTTTCTAGCTCGTCGCTTTCATTGCTATTGCACGCCTCATAATAAGCATCCTTGGCATCATCATCGTCATCATCATCATCGTCGTCGTCGTCTTCACATTCATCCGCTTGCTCGTCATTGTTATGCGCCGTTGTCACTTGGCTGTCTTGCTCAGCATCCGTCGAGATTTCGCCAGGTACGATGCCCGCTGTTGCGGTAATGTGTGCTGGAGGCTCCATGCTGCTGTTCCCGCTTCTTACCCCACCCCAACGGCTACTGCTGCTGCTCTACTTTTTTATAGATTTCTTGTTTCTCATAATATTTGCTGCCCCAGTCACTGCGATGCGCTGCTGTTTCGTGCTGCTACTGCTGCGTCGTTATGTTCTTGCTATCGATAATTTCAAATATTTTCAAATCAGCTGTTCAGTGGACCTTCATCTTACCACCACTGTATACGCGCAATATACAACAACATTGACCTCAATTGTAACACTGTAATAGAAATAATAAACAAAACGTAAACAAAAGTCTGACCGCATGCTGTCGAGCTGCCAGCCTATTTTGGTATTTTAACTGAATTTGCTGGTATACAAATTTGATTGCAAATTGCCTGTAAGAAATATGCTTAATAATACCAAAGACAGATTTTTAAAAAAATTGATTTCATTTTTGCCGCCAAGATATTAATCAAATATAAATGTATATTTGAATATATATTGATAGCTTTCGTTCGTTTATAGAAAATATAAATATAATTTGAATTATATTCTTTTAATATATACACAGTCATTTGTATACAAAGCTTAATAAATAGAATAGAGGAGAATAGAAGACCAATATTTAATATAAATTAATGAATCAGCAAAACAACATTTTTCTTTGGCTTCTCCCACACCATATGTATGTCTCAATATCGTTTTTACGATCGACGGAATGGTCCTAAAAGAGCACATGTTAGTTAAAAGTAACGGCATTTGTCTGATTTGCCGTTTTAGCACCATTTTTACGGCATGTGCTTCAGCTGATGATTTTTTATTTTATTTTTTTGCATGTGTTAAGTTTTGTTTAAACAATGTTTGTACGGCCCAAAAGCTTTGAAACCAAATCAGCTAAAGCCAAGGCTGCAGCTACACTCGAATTCGACATGGAAGCCAGCGACTTCAGTACGGATATAACATCAGAGAAAGCGCCTAAGCGTGCGGTCAGCACGACGGTCTGCAAATGCTTTGCGATCACGTACGAGGAATACTGCCGGCACAGCTCTATACATGGCGTTCAGTACCTGGGGGAGGAGAAGCGGCCGAAAAAGGAGCGGATATTCTGGCTATTCATGTTCGTTGTGTCCATGTGCTGCTGCGCCACGCTCATCATCAGTGCGTACACTAAGTGGAAGGAGACGCCGGTGATTGTGAGCTTTTCGGAGAGATCGACGCCCGTATGGAATATACCCTTCCCAGCCGTCACCATTTGTTCGGAGACAAAACGCGTACTCAAATCGAGGGGCAACAATTCGTTTGCGAATCTTTTCAGCCAGTTCACTGAGGATATGCACTCGTCACGGGTCTTCCAGCCGCCCAATATCTCGGCCAAGGAGTTGGAAGAGTTTCGCACGATGCTCCACGTGTGCAACACGCATAATGTGCCTCAGGACATACCGCTAATTCCCGGTGACGAGCTGGACTATTACAAAGTGCTGGAGCGGATGTTGCCACCATTTGAGCGTTACTTCTTCTACTGCCGCTGGTTGAGCCGGTTCAATGAGTGCGACAAGTACTTCCGGCCCACGCTGACCGAGGAGGGCATCTGCTATACTTTCAATGGCCTGCGACCTACTGACATCTATCGGGAGAACACCTACCAGTATCACCAAAGCGCCGAGAACGTGTCGAAGTCTACCTGGAGTCTGGATAAGGGCTATGATGCATTTTGCGACGTGGAAACATATCCAGCTCGTGTGCTTAGCGCCGGCGCACGCTCGGGCATCTTTATGACGCTGCAGAGCTTTAAACAGGAGGTGGACTACGCCTGCCGTGGGCCTGTCCAAGGTTTTAAGGTACTGCTGCACGCGCCGGATGACGTGCCGCAGGTGTCCAAGCAGTTCGTACGTATCCCCATGGGCAGAGAAGTGCTGATCGCCGTTAAACCAAACATGATAATCACATCGGCGGGCATCGCCGAGTATGATCCGCACCGGCGACAGTGCTTCCTCGGCCATGAGCGCCTGCTGCGATTCTTCAAGGTCTACTCCGAGTCCAACTGTGAGCTGGAGTGCTTAGCCAACTTTACGATGGCCAAGTGCGGCTGCGTCAAATTCTCAATGCCCCGCAGCCTGGACATGCCTGTCTGTGGCGAAAACAAGATCTACTGCTACAACATGGCCGAGCGAGAGCTGTTGGTGCGTGAGTTTCATCGCGTCCGCAAGATGAATACAAAGGGCGAGATGCCGATGGGCCAGGAAACGGCGTGCAATTGCATGCCCGCCTGCACTTCGCTCGTCTACAATGCGGAGATTTCGCAGGCCAACTTCGACTTGCATGAGATGTTGGCGGCCGAAGGGGACACGGAATTCTTACGTGACTACCCCGGCTCTCAGATGTCCAGGCTATCCATTTACTTTAAGCAAAATCAATTCATCACCTCAAAGCGTTCCGAACTGTACGGCGTAACAGAATTTTTGGCCAACTGCGGTGGCATCTTTGGTCTTTTCATTGGCTTCTCAATCCTGAGCCTCGTGGAGGTAGTATACTACTTTACTTTGCGTTTCGGTGTCAATCTGAAACAATTGTTTAAAGTGGATTCCTAGGCAGCTGCCAATCGTAAAATTTGATCTGTTCATCCGCAGTTTTAACGTTGCGCATGCATTCAGATCAAAGTTTCATTTTTATTAAAAACTTTTTATTTTTTCGTTTCCCTATCAGATTTGTTAAGTTATTTGTTAATTTTGTTCACGTAAGCATCTTTTTGTTTTTTGTAAATGTATGTGAACTATCAAAAATGTAGAAAATCTATTTAGTTAATTTGTAAGTTGAGCATTTTGAAATAGTAATATTTAAGTAATACGACATTTGTATATTTCAATTTTGAATACATATTTTGCGCGTCATTAAATTATCGATAGATGTATATCTATTATTCAATTTACATACATAGCTAGAGAACTAAATGGGTCTAAGCTATTGTTTATATTTGATATGTAACGAATATTGATAGGAGCATTTAAATTTCAGTTTGGCGAACTTCGTTGCGACAGCTATTTTGGATTCTGAAATCACTAATAATTACTAATAATTAATAATACAAAATATTGACCATAAATGTATTTAGTCTGCGGGGCCCACTGAGTACTGAATACTTTCTTCTGAAAAAAAAAAAAAAAACAAAACAGTATACATATAATATAACACATTTATATTAATAAAAGTTATTTTCGATTCCGCCTAGTTCTTGAATATACGCCAGTGATATTTGCTTTACATTAATATGTATATGTAACATACATATGTATCTGAGTTTGTTGATCATGTTGTTGATCCACATCACTAATCATATGGTTAATATCCACATTTAGGGCCAAATATCGATAAGGACATATATTTTCCATTTCCATTTTATTTGAACAATTATAATTTCTTCCCAAATTCCATTATTTCTGTAGAATAACATCCCTCACAAAAAATATATCGATAGTTTGGCATTTTACAACGATATTTATCGATACTTGTCAACTCAGTAAAAATAATATATATTTTAAAATATATGACTGTTCACCTTTTTCACTATTCTTTACCTGCAATTTTGTACGAGCTTTGTCCATTAAATAAAATATCGTTTATTAATGTTTGTTTCGCCCAGGGCGAAATTTTTCCGGTAGCCCTGTTAGCTATCGATTGTCGTGGTTATTTCAACAAAAAAAAAAAAAAAACGCATTCGCTAGTCAATTTTGCGTTTGGTTTGTGTGCAAATAAAATATTGATATAAACAACAAAGCCATAGTGCTTAATAACAAAATAGAAGTGTGCTTGCCAAGAAAAAACCTTTATAATTAATTGAAACGTGATTTAACGTATTAAAATGCTAATGTTGACCATCTGTAGGTTAACATCGCTATCAATATCAACAAGAGTGCCATAAAATGTAGAAAGTAAACAGAGGCATCCGAACTAACATTAAAAGCAATATTTTTTTTTCATTTACTCGTGTGCACTTATTATTTTGGTTTTGTGTTGGTGAATGGGCGCCGTCACTGCCGTTACCGCCGTTGCTGTCGTTGCTGCCACCGCCACCGCCGCCGCCATCTTCGCCGTTGCACTGAGATATGGCCTCTTTACATTCCAGTTGGCGTTTTGGCAAAAAGAGAAGCAAATTACAATTACGCATTAATGGTACGTTATGTGTAACAAATGATAAATGTTAATTAACATATGCCACAACTTTCATTACATACATAACAACCATATAGCTGCACATACACACTCACACGTAGATTTAGATTCTTTTATTGTTGTTATTTCTAGCTATTGCTTCGATCTGTCTGACACAATAGCTTCCAATATGCCTTACCCAATAAATATGCAGGCAAAGTCGATTGCGCGTAACGGGAAGAATGTTGCAGCAGCAGCTGTAGCTGTCGCTTGGCAATATTCTCTTCAATTTTCATCGCTTTCTCGATGATAATGTTGATGCCAGAAATGGCCTGTTATTTATATATTTATATAAATACATATGTATGTATATATATTTTGTATATTGTATACATATATTTATGTTTTGTTTGACCAAATTTTCTTACATGTTTAATTTCTATTAATAGACGTCACGTAGCTAGCATATAGCCCCAACGATGACGCAGCTAGCTAATAATAATAATAATAATAATAATAAAATAAAATAATAAAAAAAAACAACAACAAGGAGCAACAATACACATTTGTTGTTAATTTATTTTCCAAGTACAGTTGGTTCTGTACCGCTGCCTTATTGCAACTAGAAGAGAGAAACAACTGCTGATGAACATACATACATACATACATACATACATATGTATGTATGTATGTATGTGCTGTGACACTCATTCGAATTTCACGTGCGCCGGCAGCATTGGCCTCTGATTAGATGCACTCGTGAAACAATTTCACTTTGATAAATAGCCAGTTTACTCATTGGTATTTAGTTGTTGTCACTGTATGGGACATGCACACATACATACATATGTAATAGATAAACAAATTTGGCCAACAAATCTAATTATTGAGAACTAGTTAGAGCAATATGAATAGAACTTGACTACCGTTTTTAATTATTCAGTTGCAACAAATATTTAAATTTTTGATACTGAACATATATGCATATACATTAAATATATGTTATAAACAAATCTAGTCAATAAATCTATTTACCGATAATTATTTGCAGAACAAAACTAATGTTAACAATATATATGACAGAGCATAACTAAAATTAGAAAACCTTCAACTAAAACTTAAAAAATTTTAATTTTAATATATTTTATACTGAACATGCATACACTATATAAAAATATATATTATAATCAAGCTGATCATTGAAAAATAATACAATGGTAATAATATTCGAAACTAAACTAACTAAACTTTGAACTAATTCAATTAAACTGTAAATATGAATATATATATTTATAAAATTTTAATATATATATTTATCTAAATGTATGTACTGAAGAAAATATGTACACTTTAATTTAACTTAACTTGAATAGTTATATTATATTATATATTAAATAATATTTATATTGATAGCTCAGCTTAAACTTAAAAAATGTATACTGAATCGTATTGGCATTGGAATGCCATATCCTATTTTAGCAGAATATGTTCAATCATATATTTCACTATAAAATCAAATTCCGTATGTTGAGGATAGACATCCATACTTTATTTTGATGAAATTTATTATGAATATGAAATTTTAGGGGAAATGGAACTGTTTCTAATGATTTCATATTAAATTTCTCATACCACGATTAGAATTAAATCAACTCTTTAAGTTAATTGCTATTATATTTATATTTCACGATATTTTATTCTGTTTCTAGTTTCGCAAGATCCCGAGGACTTTTACCGTCTAGATCCGACGAAATCGGCAGCTGAAAATGCATATGACATCTATGCCATGCTCTGTGTGGAGGAGACGCGAGATACAAAGCGTCTGTTTCTGCTCAATGCTCTGGCATCACTATGCTTGGCGGCCACATCGGGGTCACCGCACAACCACATACGGTTCAGCACTGAGGAGCTGCTCTATTGGTGGGTGTCGCGCGCCATCCAATCGATTCGGAAATCGATGCTAATCTGTTGTTATTTGCAGTCTAAGTGCCTCGCTGGTGCACACATTTACGCAGGTGCGTGCTGCCGCACTGCGCACCATCCGATATACGTTGAACACACCTAAGGACATCAAGACGTTTAATTCGCTGCAGCTGCAGCATCTGCTATGCCGCTCCATTGACCTGATGCTAAAAAACGACGATGAGCGCGTACAGGCGCTGAAGCTGGTGCGCAAAATGCTGGCGATAGCACCAGAAGAGATTAGTCCAGTGGTCGTCAGATGCCTGGTATCCTTGGCAGACAGCGGCATCGAGGAGAGCGACAATCTGCTGCGTGCCTGTCTGGCGACGCTTGCAGAGTTCGCCGTGCTCAATCCGGCGCTACTGATAGTATGCGGCGGCGTTTCGTCTATAACGCGGAATGTGTTGGAGTGCCACAATCCACGCATTGCCGAGAGTCTTTGCGGCGTGTTGCTTTATCTACTCGAATGGCCGCAGACTCGCAACATTTGCGGTGTTCGACTCGACTGCTTGGCGGCACCTTATTGTGATTTCACCTATGGACTAGGCGTCATGGATAAAAACAAGTTGGTTGACAAACGACTACCATTCCTTAAATACAATATTAATTGCCAACTCTTTGTAGAGATGCACGCGAGCTGCGCTATACCAGCTGTCGACTGGCGTTACTTTCTGTGTTACGCAGCTGGACGGGCACGCTCGAATTCTGCGATCCAAGCAAACCTTCAGGCTTGAAAGCAATAGTTGACGCTTTATATTTAAATCAGATTGAAGTTCGAGTAAGTAATGCATGCCGATCTACCAGACTGTTAAAGAGCTTTAATATATGTGTATGTATATATAAAAATATTAGTATGTAAATAATGGTATATTTTTTTTATACATATATATATAATTTTCTAACGTATTCAGCAAAATTATTTTTGAACTGCCTTCAATAGCTAACAAACGATAGTCGCTCTCTAAAATTAGAGTATTAAATATGAAGCTAATTTCAATTAAAATATAAATCTGAAATCTATAAGATTAAATTAAAAGTTGAAATCAAATTTTGAGTCAGCATATCGGTTTCAAATTAAAATGAAAATTTTGATTGAATTATTTGTTTGATATTGACTATCTTCATATGTTTAAATTGAGTAGATTCAGCAATTCCGCAAAGTAAATTACAAAATATATATTGTGATATACAAAAAGTCAAATATTTGTTTATATAATAGCTTATAATTAAATGGCTTACGGTATTGTTTTTAAGTAAAAAGTATTATAGATGAGAGTTTGTTATCTATGGTCTCTAATAAACTAAGGTCTTTGATTGACCCAGCTGGTTCTAGTTAAACATACATCTATGTATATTCGAATATATAACGAAATTAGTGTATATATGATGTATATACACTAATGAATTGATGCATCATTATAAGATATTTCAAGTACTATATATCACGTACTATATTTAATGTACTATATTATAACTAATTGTCTTTTTCTTTATGCGGTTGCAGAAAGCAATATTGGATTTGCTTTACGAGCTCTTATCGGTGCCGCAACCCAGCTGGACGGATGACTATGTTGTTGCGTTGCAAACAGTTGATCCGTCGGATTTCCAGGACTCTTGGCTGCTGAGCAACGGCTTTGTATCCGCTGAGGGGCGTTCTATATTGCCAAGTTTAGCGGCGCGTGCACCAAATATGGTCGAGCAGCATTTGGCGCTGTTACTTTACTGCTTTCTAGAGACGGGGCTGCTCAATGCGCTGGTTGAGGTGGCCGTTGCGCCCGATCAGTTTGTGTCGGTGCGCGCCACAGTGCTAATAGCGAAAATCCTGCAACTGATGCACACACATTTGCCAGCGGACATATTTAGCACGAGTCCGGCGTTGCCCACACTGATTGGGCACGCCACGCAAGGCAATCAGCAGGCAAATGCTGCTGTGGCCGCTTTGCAGAACTACCAGAAGATTCTGCGGCAAAGGCCGGCATCGTGCAGCTTGTTCCTTGATAGCATTATACAGGGTGGGGCACTCATACAGACGCGCCTCTTCCGGCGTAACATCAATGCACAGGATCAAAGCAGTGCTTTGCAGCTGCAGGATACAGCTGGTGCGGCGGCTGCTGCCGTGGCAATGGCGTCCTCGTCATTTTCAGCCTTTTACAGAGGCCCGGCCACGCTGGATCGACAGCGACTGGACTCGGTCTCGTCTAGCGATGAGTCCAACTCGCAGGCATCGAGTTCGCTGCGTTCGAGCTTTAGACTGAAGCGTAAGTTTCTGCCGCAGGTGTTCAACCTCGACAATTGGCGTGCCTTAAATCGACTTCTGCATGAATCCCATGTGCTCTCCCAGGCGGATGCGAATGCCTGGGACTGGGAGGTGATCATCACAATACTGAGAGTAAGCATTCAATAAATCAAACAATTCACCTCTGCCGTAACTAACATTCCTCTTCTTGTCCCAGTCGAATTTTATACGCAAGCTGGACTATACGCCGGGAAAATTCCTAAATAAATTCCTAAAACGCTTAGTGGACTTCTACAAGCCGAGCAACAATCGCTTCTCACATCAAGATCTGGTGCCAGGCTACTCAATGCCGTCTTACGTGAGTGCCGGCCTCGACCTAATTGATGTGCTGCTTAATAGCAGGGAGGTAATTATTTTCAATTACAATATACTTTCCTTTTCTATATATATCTTTCCTTTTCTTTATATATATGTGTGTGTTTTCTTTTTGCTTTAGCTGGAGTGCATGCGCTACATAACGGACTATTTCTCAGACATCAGTCAACATCTACTGGCAGTGACCACCTCAAGTCGAGCCCACGACTGTCTGTTTAGTCCGCAACACATGAACAATACAATGTGCCAGCAATACTTCCTGTACATCGGACGTATGTGTCGCAGCACCAAGGGCATTGAAGTGCTCAAAAATACAACCGTATTCGAATAGTGAGCATCATGGTCTCGTGACGGTCTGTTGCGCTTTAATTTAACATATATCTTTTCATTAGTCTGATTACCCTGGTGCGGCACACTGATCATGTCTGTTATGTGAAGCTGATTGTCTCCGGGTTAAACTACAGTCATGAGAAGTTGCCGCGACAGGTGCTTGAAAAGGCGCTGACGCTTGCCAAGACGCGTAGTGGACGACTGTATGCTACGCAGTTTCTGGCGGTGTTGCTGCGCGCACGTTTGCCGAACTTTGAAGTTTGGGGCTTACCACTGATCATACAGCAGACCAAGGATGCGGATCGCAGTGTTGTGCTGGCCGCAATGGATGTGCTCGAGGAGGCATGCCATGACAAATATTATCTGGAAGAGATCGTCAGTCTCTGGCCTAATCTGAAGCAATTGGGCGATGTGGGTCGTTTGCTCATGTCTCGCTTCTATTCGCTATCGCGCGGACTGAATAGCAGCAAGGCGCACATCGAGGAAGAAATTAAGTATTGGCGCACGGGCTATAACAAGCGCTACGTCCTGCTCGTTGAGGCTGAGACCCACTCCTGCCTTACGTTGCACGTGCGCAACGAGGATGGCTACTACTCCAGGCGCAACTGCAACCAGAGAGCACAGTTAGTTCCGCCCAACATAGCGCCGCATCTCTATGGTCAGATGGTGCAGACCACCCAGGGCATGACAGCGCTTCGTAAGTACGCCGATTTGCCGCAAGTGCTCGAAGTGCTAACGCGTGGCAAATGCAACGACGATGCCGAATGTCTGGAGCTGAAAGCGGCCGTTTGGGCTCTAAGTCATGCTTCAACGCATTCAAATGGCATCGATTACTTTGTGGAAATAGGCGCCAGGTAAGCCAAGCGACAGTTATTGCAAGTTATTGCAACTAACAATAATACCAATATCTTATATTTGTAGGCTCTATGAAAAGCTTATTCTGCTGGTAACCAAGTGCGAGGTGTATTCGGTGCGTGCGACTTGCTTTAGTGCATTGGGTCTAATTGCTGGAACTCAAGCGGGGGCCAATTTGCTTTTCAAGCTAAGTAAGTTATGAATGTTACACACGCAACATGTATTGGGGTATTGTGCCATTTAAGAGGATCTTTACTAAGTGTGATATTTTCTGGTTACAGATTGGCTCAGCGTACGTCACGATCGGAACACAATGTGGCCTGTTCATCAGCCTGAGGACTGGATGTCTAGTCAATTTACACCTGTGCGTCATCACTATGAGGACATGCCGCCGTACAACTATATGGGTATTGAGGATCAAATTGATACTTCTTACGATGCTGGCAGTTGTTGGAATTTGCAAGATGCCAATACCACAACAACAACGACCACGGACAGCGCCCGAACCACTGTTGAAGAGGTGTGTTGTCAGCTTATGATTGTTAATCTCTAATAGCT
>JAWNOS010000192.1:35000-244054 GCA_035045845.1 Drosophila buzzatii
CTAGCTGGGAAAACCTACTGATGGATCAATCGCCGCGCGTCGGCGCCAATATGACGCCAGTGCAATCATATTCGGAACTGCAACATCGGACAAGTGCGGCGACCGAACACAATGAGCTGTGCATAGACGATGCGCCTGAGAATGATATGAATAGTGACGAGGATGCTGGCGAGGATGTCTGTGATGGAAGCCTTAACGAGACACAGGCCAGCAGTGTAACTGCTGCTAATACCTCCCTCCCTGCCTTCCAAAACAACAAGCGCTGCAGGAGCGGTACGATTAGTCAGAAGCAAGAATCGCTACCACCAGCGCCAATAACGACAATAACGGCGACGGCGACAACGACTTCATCATCTTCAGCTGCAACAACTCCGATAGATAGTTCGACGTGTGCTAATTTTGAGAACCAAAACCGTCAGTATCCGCGCGGACGTTCCTATACGCTGGAGCTGGATTTGAGCTGCACGAAGAATAAATTTCCGATAACGAATCGCAATCGAACGACGGCAACAAAGTCAGAGCAAGGAGCGCCGCTGTGGTTAATTTCTCGGCAAATAAGCCTCGATGATGGCAAATTCTCAACAATGGCCACGCGCCTGGCTGCCTCCATAGCAAATCCTATGGGCAGTCTGTATTGCGAGAAGCGCCTGCAGGGCTCAAAGTCGGAGGCTGTGCTGGATAGTGGCGGAGGTTGCAGTGCGACTGCCAGTGGCATTGGCGAGAATGTGGCCAATGACACTATCCAGTGGACGCCACCCAAACGGTGTTAAGCGACCAACTGCTCCCGATCCATATCCAGATCAAGCGTACGCCATCAATGCCCGCCCTGCAAGTAACTAGAATTTTCTATAATGGATAAAGTTCTTTTAGCTTAACACGATAAGTTGTCCAAGGCTCACATTTGGTTTTTTACATTCGCTGAGCTATTTATGTAAGTTGTGCATATATAATATATACATATATATGTCGCGTCGGACAAGGAAAGAAAGAGGAGGAAGAGAATACACACATCTATATATACATAAATCCATTATTAATTAAATAATATTATATGAAAAATAACTATTTTCTGTAGATTTTACAATTATAATTAATATTATTGATAAATATTTTCTATAAATAAAATTCATTACCGTTAAGCGACACAAATAATCCAAAAAATCACACATAGATATACACATTTAATATTAATTTGTAATTAAAAGAAAAAACACGAAACAAATTAAAAATGAATTTTTCGGCACACCGAAGATAAATACCCTTGCAGGCAGACAATATTGAGTTTTATTGTTGTTTTTTTTTTTTTTTTGTTTTTTTTTTTACAGGATTTAGTTTCCTATATTATAAATTAACCCGTTTCTGTATCAGATTTAACCTCAGATCCTTCCTGTGGCATCTGCATGAAATAGTCGCTGACTGAGAGATTTGATTTTAATAATAATCTACATAATATGAACTGACTGACTGATTGAGTAAAATGGGATCTGACTCGTATTATGCCTTGTACTGTCCCCTGCAAGGGTATCGCAAAAACGTTACCCAAAAAAGAAACTGCAAAACCACCGCAATTTATTTATTCAACTGTACTTTAAAAAAAGACGAAAAATTCAATATAAATTAAAGGTTCACCAATAAATGCGACAACTGCAATACTGCATGCATTGATTCAGAACTGTATTCAGAGAAATGCTCCTAAATTTAATAAATAAATCCATATTGAAATTAAAATATTTTAGACAATAATTAAACTTATTGCTTGCTTTTAATAATCCCCTATCACACGAATAAAGTCTTTATGCTGTACTTGGTGCAGCTATTTAAATATTTTCATACCCTGAGCCTATTGAAAATAGGAAATCAGGGTATAATGATTTTGTTAAAAGTATGTAGGCGTAGCAGACCCCATAAAGTATATATAATCTTGATCAGGATGACGAGCTGAGTCGATATAGCTATGTCCGTCTGTCCGAAGATTTGCGAAGATATAAGTGCTAGAGATTTAATTCTTTTTGTGTTAGGTTCGTATGTTGCACGCGCAGTACGAGTTTGATAAATTCGAAAACTTTTATATTGCCAGTGTTATTGATAAAAACAATTATCGACAATCAGTTATAAAATTATATCTCGTTCATCTTTAGAGTTGGAGTCTCCAATTCCGGTCCCCACTGCACCCCCACACCCTCAAATGTGTAAAAAATGTATTTCAAATACTAGATACATTCAGTTTGGTTTGGCATATAGTTGTGAATGCCATGATCATAATCTGAACATTTGATTACGATTGTCCGTCTAGAAACATAATTATTAATCAAATAAGTTATGGCAGAAAAACCCACGCGGCAGACCAACTGAGGCAGCGAGACAGCAAGACGCCTGCAATTCTTACACACATACAGGCGTAGATCAGCGTGTGTGTGTGCTCGTGCTTTTGCTTGTATAGTTTCTTACGCGTGGAGAATTGAAACGAACATTCTTGGAATATAATTCGTTAGAAGAAGGGCTGAGGGGATTTCGTAGTCGAGCAGTCTCGACTACAGCTGTCTTAATTGGTTTACCCTGAACCCATTGAAAATGGAAATTCAGGTTATAATGGTTTTGTGAAAATGTATGTAACAGGCAGAAGGAGACGTCTCAGACCCCACAAAGTATATATATTCTTGATCAGCACACAAAAATAAATTGATATAGGCCTGTCCGTCCGTCCGTCCATCCGCTGGTATGAATGTCGAGATTTCGGAAACTACAAAAGCTAGTGAGCTGCAATTTCACATGAATATCGTATGTTACGCAGTACAAGTCCTATTCCAAATTATCGATAAGAAATCGTTCTTTTTTTTAAAACTTTTTTTGAGCATAGCTGCTACACCGTTTGAGCCAGTGCTTCAAAATTATTGATTTAGTTAGATATTATTGATACGTAGACTATGTAGTTGTCTGATTTTGAAGGGCACGACCCCTTCGAAAATTCATTACCATTTTTTATGTTTTCTGGGCATAACTTCTACACAGATGAGCTAGAAATTCAAATTTATAAATTTAGATAGATATTATGGATACGCAGATTTTGGATGCCACGCTCCCTTCGCCCCCAATTTTAAAAAGACGTATTTCAAATACTAGAGAATATTAGATTAGAGCAAATAGGCACATTTAGACACTCTTAATCTACTCTGAAAATTTCATGAAGATCGTCCACCCCCATGCCACGGCAGCAACTGCGCGGTTAGCAGAGTGCGCGCTTACACGTGCGTAAAGAAGAAGAGTTTTAGTTTTTTTTGCAGGGTTCAGGGTATCTCGTAGTCGAGCCGTCTCGACTAGAGCCTTCTTACTTGTTTCTTTTATCTGTTTGTTTCCGATTATCCGGTAAACAATTTTATTTATTTATATGGCTATGGTTGTTCAAATTTTCATAATTTTTATACCCTGAACCCATTGAAAATGGGAATTCAGGGTATAATGGTTTTGTGAAAATGTATGTAACAGGCAGAAGGAGACGTCGCAGACCCCATAAAGTATATATATTCTTGATCAGCATAAAAAAATAAGTTGAATGAGCCCTGTCCGTCTGTCCGTCCGTCCGTCCGTCCGTCCGTCCGTCCGTCCGTCCGTCCGTATGAACGTCGAGATTTCGGAAACTACAAGAGCTAGAGAGCTGAAATTTCACATGAACACTCATATGTTAGCTACGCAGTACGAGTTTATTTTGTTTTTTCGATAACTCATCCCATTTCCAAATTATCGATAAAAAATCGAAAATTCGTTTCAATTTTTTTGGTTTTTTGAGCATAGCTTCTACACCGTTTTAGCTTAAGACTTCGAATTTGTATATTTAGATAGATATTATGAATACGCAGATTATGTAATTTTTGGATTTTGGATGCCACGCCCCCTTCGCCCACAATTTGCAAAAAACGCATTTCAAATACTAGAGACTTGAAATTTGGCACATAGATACATTTAGATATTCTTAATCTACTCTAAAAATTTCATCAAAATCATGCATCTAGAAATGGAGTTATAAGTGTATCAAAGTATAGCCCAACCCACCCCCAAGCCACGGCAGCAACTGCGCGGTTAGCAGAGCTCGCGCTCATGCGATCGTAAAGAAGAAGAGTATCACTTTTTTTGCAGGGTTCAGGGGATCTCGTAGTCGAGCCGTCTCGACTAGAGCCTTCTTACTTGTTTCATATTGAAACAAGTAAGAAAGCTGTAGTCGAGACTGCTCGACTACGAAATCCCCTGAGCCCTTCTTCGAACGAATAATATTGCAAGAATTATTCGATTCGTTTCTGCACGCCTGCAAAACCACGCGCACACATAGACGCTGATCTACGCTTGTATGCATGTATGTGTGTATGCATGTGTGTAAACATTGAAAGTGTCTTGCCGTCTCGCTGCTTTGTTGCTGCGCCGCATGGATTTTGATGAGAAAACTTTGATGATTAATAATTCTGTTTCTAGATGGACAATCGTATTGATATCTTCAGATTATGATTATGATATTAATATCTATACGCTAAACCAAACTGCATGTCTGTAGTATTTGAAATGCATCTTTTTCATATTTGGGGGTGATGGGGCGAAGTGGGGATTGGAATCCAAAATCTGACAAAAACCGAAATTGTATTAAATTAGTATCTATATATGCAGAAGACTTGGAGACTCTAACTCTAAAGATGAATTAGCTAGAATTTTATAACTGGTTCCCGATAAATTCGTTTATCGATAACTTTGCAATTATACAAGTCATCGAATTTCTGAAACAAACTCGTACTGCGCGTGCAATATACGAACCTAACACAAAAAGAATGAACTCTCTAGCTTTTGTATCTTCGGAAATCGACGCGTTCAAACATACGGACAGGCGGACAGACGGACATGGCTATATCAACTTTTCTCGTTACCCTGATCAAGAATATATATACTTTATGGGGTCTGCCACGCCTCCTTCTGCCTGTTACATACTTTTAACAAAACCATTATACCCTGATTTCCCATTTTCAATGGGCTCAGGGTATAAAAAAGAAGTATTTCAAATACTAGAGATACATTTGAATTGTATTATAATGCTCGAAAAGTTTCATGAAGAATTTACATCTAGACATGGATTTATAAACGTCCAAAATACAGCCCAACTGCACCCCAAGTCTCTGCATCAACTAAGCAGTTAGAAAATTAGTAATTTGCAGGGTCCAGAACCTACTTTTAAGAGACTTTTAAGAAATTCTTCAAAGAGTATTATTATATACTACAGCCAGCTGTAAATTTTATAAATGAATGAAATGAAATTGAAGTCCAAAATGGACTTGATTATATTTTCTAGATATCAACCAAAATTATTTTCTTTAATACTTCTTTAGTCTTCCAATCTTGGCGTGAAAGTATATACTCCAAAAGCAGTTCTACAATCAAACATGAATTCATTCGACTTCTTTCAGGTAATGTTAACTTTCATTTTATATATGTAGTGATAGTTACATTTAGATTTGTATTAAAAATTAGTGCTATCCGTAGTAGGTACAAAGTTTCTTAGACAGAGATATTGAAATGTTTCCGACTGCTATGGTAGCAGCAAATAAATATGGTAATATATAAGAAAGTTGCGAAGATGCCCAAAGCATTGAGAGCCATCGAGAAGCCAAGAAAATATTTCCATTTGCCGCGAATGACTTCACAAGTCTCGCCGTTGTCGCTAGAATTTTAGAATCGAGTTTGTTATTTCGTTATTCTCACAAATGTCAAATTCGTTTGGGGTGTACTCACTTATCATCAGAGCCAGCATCTGATAAGGTTGCTGTGGTTGTTGCCTGTTGCTCCTCCGTTAGACAGGTACAGTTGCTGTAGTTGAGAAGGGAACTGGTCGCCGGACCACAGTTGCCATCGGTCAGCGTGGACGTGGTTTGCAGCTCGGCGAATTCGATGGCGGCACAGACCAGCGCCAGGCAGCAGAAGATGAGGGCCAGGGCGGAAAAGATGTAGGACTCAACCAGCAACACTTTGTAGCAGTTGTTGTGTGCCCTTTTGTAGTCGGACCCGCTATCCCGACCAAGCAGTATTAGACCCGCAATACTGGCAAGTAAAAGCTAAAATATTGCTTCTATTACTATTTAATAAGTAACACTTGGGCACTCCAACCAGGTGTACTCTTTATTTGTTACTCACTGAAAGGCCACTTAGGTACGGATTTATTAATATGGATGCACTCGGTGTCCAAATAAGTATCGAGATGGCCAAGCCCACGATCAAGAGGCCAACGGCCAGTTGCAGGATCAAAATCTGGCGTGAGAAATTCGAGTTCCGAATGTGCAAAGTATATGCCTCCTGGATGCCTGTGAAGAGAAAAAAGAAAAGATTAAAAACGAAAAGTAGTTAGTGGAGAAAACCAATGAAATAAGTCTAGATAATAGATAGAAGAATATACGAAACGACTGGGAGAAAAGGCAAATAGAAGAGAAAACGAAATTAAATGTGAAGATAATTCAAGAAAGAGAAGATAAACAAGTAAGCAAGCTATAGTCGAGACTATGTATGTATGTATGTATGTGTGTATGCATGTGTGTAAGCATTGCAAGCGTCTTGCTGTCTCGCTGCTTTTCAGCTGCGCCGCATGGATTTTGATGAGAAAACTTTGATGATTAATAATTCTGTTTTTAGATGGACAATCGTATTGATATCTTCAAATTATGATTATGATATTCATATCTATATGATAAACCAAACTGCCTCTAAATGTCTCTAGTATTTAAAATGCATTTTTTTCATATTTGGGGGTGGTGGGGCGAAGTGGGGACCGGAATCCAAAATATAACAAAAACCAAAATTGTATTAAATTAGTATCTATATATATGCAGAAGACTTGGAGACTCTAACTCTAAAGATGAATGAGATATAATTTTATAACTGGTTCCCGATAAATTCGTTTGTCGATAACTTTGCAAATATACAAGTTATCGAATTTCTGAAACAAACTCGTACTGCGCGCAATATACGGACCTAACACAAAAAGAATGAACTCTCTAGCTTTTTTACCTTCGGAAATCGACACGTTAAGACTTAAAAAACATGGAAGGAGATCAAAGTGAAGTCGAAATAAAGCAAGTAAGAAGGCTCTAGTCGAGACGGCTCGACTACAAGATACCGTGAACCCTACCAAAAAAGTGATACTCTTCTTCTTTACGAACGTATGAGCGCGAGCTCTGCTAACTGCCCAGTTGCTGCCTTGGCTTGGGGGTGGGTTGGGCTATACTTTAAACGCTTATAACTCCATTTCTAGATGGATGATCTTCATGAAATTTTCAGAGTAGATTAAGAGTATCTAAATGTAACTATGTGCCATTGCAATTCTCTAGTATTGGAAATGCTTTTTTTTTTTTAAATTGTGGCCGAAGGGGGCATTGCATCCAAAATCTAAAAATGACAAAATTTGCGTATTCATAATATCTATCTAAATATACAAATTTTAAGCCTCTAGCTCTAGGTGTAGAAGTTATGCACAAAAACCGTAAAAAATGGCAACGAATTTTCTATTTTTTATCGATAATTTGGAAATGGAAATAGAAAAAACAAAAAAAAAACTCGTACTGCGTAACTAACAAACGAGTGTTCATATGAAATTTCAGCTCTCTAGCTTTTGTATAAAAATAAAGACAAATGGTAAAGATTTGAAAGAAGCAGATCAAAGAATACGCGATAAGAGGAGGGATGGGAAAAGAAATGAAATAAAAGGAAGAAAATATTAGGCGAGGTATCAGATTAGAAAAGAAGATAGAAAAACAAGAAGTAAAGGGAGCAAAGGATATTCGCATTTGTTGTGGATTTACTTACTGTCATGGTTCTTGTTGTTGACCACGATCATCCGGCTGTGCCTGAGACTGTTCCGTGTTGGAGTATGTCGTCCGGCGATTTTCATACCCTTCATGTTCTGCGGGACCGTGGTGCTCATGTAGACAGCCTGTTCAACATATTGAAATGGATAAATGCAATGTGGATATTAGATCCATGGATCACTTGATACAATACACACCTGAGTTGGCTGCAGCACATCCAGATCGCTGAGTGGAATTTGCTCGTATGTGGCACCGAAACGCTTCGACACAACTGTGGGCGAGCTGCTGGTTTCCGGCAGAGCGGGAATTCGCGTGGGCTGTGGCACATTTTGGTATTTGGGCTCCGGCTTAATCACCACTGACGGCATAGCTGCGGCCGGTGAGTCACGCACGCCGGCTGGCGATGCTGCCGCGTCCAATGTCTCGCACCTGTGGATGCCAAAGAATTTCGACTTTGCATCGCTCAATGCGGCTTTGACTGCGGCGATGCTGTGGCTGGTATTATTCAGCTCCGGGACCTGTTCGGCCACTGCTGGCTGCTGGCGATCCTGGCTATTAGCGGGCCATGCCTTCTTGTTGCCATTCATGGCAATGCTTAGGTCATCTCGCACCTGTCCGGTACTTTCGCCAGACCACAGTGGCTGCTGCTGTTGCTGTTCCTGTTTCATCTTCGGCTTGGCTGTGCTCGCTGTTGTTGCTGTCAGGTTGTCATAGGTGCTTATTGGACGTACGTTTTGTGATTGCATTCTTGTTTGCTTCCTTGAGCTGTGGACGCTGTTCCAATAGTGCTACAGCCTCCTGACGCATATCGTATCCTCAGCATGAATCGTTACAGCTATTGCTGAAATATTGTTGTTGACACGGCTACACATCTTTTAGGCCAGCTGCGCGTCAATCATGCTGGAGCACGATCCTTCATTCATATAATATAGAATATTCGTTTTAACTTTAAAGCACAAATGTATGAAAGCATATAAATAATGTAATATATACATAGTAATATATGTATATAAATATATTTGCCATAGAGTACACATATGTACATTTTTCACATATGTATATATTTTCTCATCTTCACAGGGCACAAATTAATGTACATATGTATGTTTACCCATATAGAATATATTACTGTACTTGATTCTATATATATCTGAGGTGAGTATAGTTTCGCTTCAGTTTTAGGTTTAGCTTACAGGTATTTGTAGTATGCTATTCACATGACTATGCCACAGCCAGCACATTGACTGTAATTGGTCTAACTGCATACATACATACACACACACATGCATACATATGTGTCTATAATGAGAGGAAATGTTATGGACCGTTGGGTTTTCTCTTGTTAAATGTTTTATTTTTGATTATGTATTTCGGTGTTGCATTCAGGCAAAAACAAACTAAATAAATGGAGCTTTCATTGATTACAAAACGTTGCTTCGATCTATTTAAAGGTTTCTTCCGCATTACAAACAAATTAACGTACATACATACATATATGCACATATAGATATGCGTGCTTACAAACCGATTTCAACAGATGACATGCAGAGTGAAAGAGATAGAAAGTGAGAGAAGGAAAGCAATATGTATGCGTGTAGAAACTTTGCCAACTTTAAGTAAATTTCAAGTCACAAAAAAGAAACAAAATAGTGAAATAAGAAATATAAAAAATATGCCTATAAAATTATCGTAACGATTAATAATAAATAAAACACGTTATATATACTCTATATTCATACAGGTGTGTGTTTGTGTGAGTGTTTGTAGTTTCTACTGAGCACACAAAACAGTTAATATTAAAGAAAAAACACGCATACACACAACAACAAAAACAACAACAACGACGACAAAATAGCACAACAACAAGAATATGTGTATATATAGACGCGAGTGGTGGGAGAGAGAGAGAGTCGCTTGCAACTGTACGCACCAAAAGGTGAAAACAAACTAAAAATAATTCTCTCGAATTCACTGCGATCGAGCGCTTTAAACAAGCCAAATTTCCATTTGAGCGCTCGCCGCTTGGCCCAACCGAAATACAGTTGCGAGCGCAGCTAGCGCAACGGCCAGCACTCTCTTAGCGGCCAGCAACGACCGCACCGACAGCACTGGCAAGCAGCAAGAGTACAGCTAGCTACTCATGCGCTTTGCGCTTTACGTTTTGCACTCTTCCCTCCTCAACACTCTGTATCTCTCTCTCTCTCTTTTGCTTGCTCTCTGTTTTGGTTCTCACACACAGCTTGAGCCATGTTGAGGCCTCGTTGCGCCAACTTTTATTGCTGTTGTGTTGTTGACGTGGCAGGGCTAAGCAGCGTTTTCTTTACAAACAACGAAGTCAGAACCAGCCAGAGAGCACAGTAGCAGTTACAGAGTATGCTAGACCAGTAGACACCATGTATTGTGCACTGTGTAGAAAATGATCATCAGGCTTAAAGTAATATATATTATAATTTGCATTTTCAACTTCTTCTTTTAAAAATTAAATATGTACTTAGTGTATCTACTCCTAAACATTTACGAATGCAGTGTATACCCTCATTTTCTAAGCCAATTAACAGGGTATCATAACAAAAGAGACCGTGCGAGAGCGCATTAGATCGAGAGTGATAGAGCAGCGGCTAATGTCCAGGCTAACATTGTTCATTTTCATTTTCTCTACCTTTAAATTTTCTCACCAAATTCTTTGACAATGAAGCCCAACTTGGACAAATCTTGATGGTAGATCTTCTGTATCTATATTTATATATATATATATATATATATATTTATAGATTATACATACATATATATAAAATGGAAAGTCTTATAGCTTTCTCCGATTTACAATTAGGATCATTTCGGGAAGATCCCTATGTGCTAATAAACTTGGGCTTTTTATTAACACTTGGATTACATTTTAAATATTGGATTGGCTAGAGATATAAAAAAAACACTTGTTTTCTCTGATTCATCGTTTTGTACGTTAGGGATGTTCACGCTGGAAACATTTGAAATCAAATTGAATTATAACGTAAATAGTGCTTTATTCGATTTCATAAACTCCAAAGTACTTGTATTTAAAATATTGAGATTTTAGTTTGCGTTTCTATCCCCTGACAAATGCAAATGAATTAGATGAGATCAAAAGAGTTCGTTTAGTAGGCAGGTTGGAGCTAGTTTTGGCTTTTCACTCTCTTTAAATCTGAATTTGTTGCACTCAGAGTAAGAACTTGTGCAAACAGATGTGATTCATAATAAATAACTTGAAATCTGCGACTTTTCGTATCATACGGTCAGCCTTTATACATATGTACATATAGATATGCCAAATCATAAGCCCATTACGCCCATTATACAGAATCAACAGTTGTGTCCAGTTAGCTGTTTCCTTTGATTTCTTATTTCTTATTTTAATACTCTTAAGTTGCACACAAATTAAGAGGCTTCCACTCATCTTCGTAAAGCGCCTGATTTGAAGTGTATCAAATTTAGGTTGGCGAAAACTTTAAAGAAGCATAATAATAACAACACTAAACAGAAAACTCAATTTCATTTAGATATTTATAGGAATATTTGAGAGATAAGATCAATGAGTTGACAACGTGTGATATCGAGGTAATATGCAGAATCAAAATTTGATGATTTGATTATTAAAAATAAATTTAAAGTTTCTGTCTAATCATCGTATTTATTAATCACAAAAGGTGAGCTTGGCCACAAATCAAACTTACTTATATATTTGTATGTATATATCCATATTTACATATATATTTTTTTATATGCGTAGATATGTATATGAAATCGGAAGTGGTCAATAGAGAATGAGAGAAGTTGCATAAAAGAAAAAGTGAATTAACAATAAGCCAACAAATAAGCCAAACAAAGAACAAACGAAAAGTAAAAACAAACCTCGACCTGTCTTTTGTTTTATACCTTGATCCTATTAAAATGACTCAACGGGGTATATTGGCTCTATTGAAGTGTATGTAATAAGCAGATTATTTCGATCTAAAAATCTTGTTAAGCCTTTATTTGTATACATCAAATTCAAGTCAAGTTTAAAGCACTATTATTGAAGAGTAAGGCCATGAAACTAAAGATGTATAATGTGTGTAATATTTCGGTATTTTTGGATATATTTTTTTGGTATTATTTATATTGTGAGGATGCCAAGTCTACAGTAGAACTTCATTCATCACCTCTCTCTGGTGGTTAATAGTTATAATTATAATACTTTAGACGCTTATAACTCCATTCCTAGGCGGATGATCTTCGTGAAACTTTCAGAATATATTAATGGCATCCAATTGTGTGTATTTGCCAAATTTCAAGTCTCTAGTATTTGAAATGCGTTTTTATACCCTGAACCCATTGAAAATGGGAATTCAGGGTATAATGGTTTTGTGAAAATGTATGTAACAGGCAGAAGGAGGCGTCGCAGACCCCATAAAGTATATACATTCTTGATCAGCATAAAAAAATAACTTAATCTAGCCCTGTCTAGAGAGCTAAGCTAGAGAGCTGAAATTTCACATGAACACTCGTATGTTTATTTTCATAATATCTATATAAATATATAAATCTGAAGTCTCTAGCTCTAGGTGTAGAAGTTATGCACAAAAAAACGTAAATAATGGAAACGAATTTTTGATTTTCAATCGGTAATTTGGAAATGGGATGAGTTATCGAAAAATAAAAAAAAAACTCATACTGCGTAATCAACATATGAGTATTCATGTCGAATTTCAGCTTTTTAGCTTTTGTAGTTTCCAAAATTTTGTCGTTCATACGGACGGACGGGCAAACAGACGGACGGACAGGGCTAGATAAACTTATTTTTTTATGCTGAACAAGAATATATATATTTTGTGGGGTCTGCCACGCCTCCTTCTGCCTGTTACATGCATTTAACAAAGCCATTAAACCCTGATTTCCCATTTTATTCATGATTATGATATTCATAAAACAACAATAACACTATCTAATATTTAATATAAATAATTGTTATTATTATTATATAAATGTGATACACTGTATGTACATATTTATTAAAGTATAAAATGATGTATAAAAGTGTTCTCTATATTGTGGTGTCGGCCATCTTGGAACCGAGCATTATTTCGCATTAACCTTCAAGGTGAAGCGGCCCTATGTGCATCAGCTGCGGACTGTCTTTGGTGCTCATTTCCTGCCAATTTGATCACCGCAAAACATTTTCAGCAGTCACAGACTGCTCTCCAAGCATCTTTGTTTTTCACTTTTGCTCCATTATTGCCGCTACTTTGACATCAAGCTGAGCTCCAACCAGGTCGGTCTCCTCTATTAACCGTCATCCGCTGTGGAAGAAAGTGTGCTATTCGTCAGTAGGTTTCTGATGTTTTTTGTACCCATTGAAAATGGGGAATCAGGGTATAATGGATATATTCTTGATCAGCACAAAAAAATAAGTTGATTGAGCCTCTGCCGTCTGTCCGTCCATCGGTCCGTCCGTATGAACGTCGAGATTTCTGAAACTACAAAAGCTAGACTGCTGAAATTTCACATGAATATTCGTATGTTAGTTACGCAGTACGAGTTTATTTTGTCATCCCATTTCCAAATTATCGATAAAAAATCGAAAATTCGTTTACATTTTTTAGGCATATCTTCTACACCGTTTTCGACTTCAAATTTATATATTTAGATAGATATTATGGATACGTAGATTATGTATTTTTCAGCTTTGGATGCCACGCCCCCTTCGCCCCTAATTTGAAAAACGCATTTCAAATACTAAAGATTTGCAATTTGGCACAAAGATACATTTAGATACTCCCAATCTACTCTGAAAATTTCATGAAGATCGTCTATCTAGAAATGGAGTTATAAGCGTCAAAAGTTCTTGTTCTTAGTTGTTGCCTATGAGTTCTTGCAGCTTTTTTGATTCATGCAGATTGATTGAAGCTCTTTGACTTCCAAATTAATTTTATTTATGCATATAAGCTATATCCGGGGAATATAATATCATATATATTTTGAATTCTATGTGAAATTGAGTGTTTACGACTCGATAATACTCACTTGCACCCAGAGCTGTCGTAACACATAATCGAACTTTCTTTTACACATACACACACATATGTAAATAAAGACAAACGTACATTCTTTTTCAGCCACACACACACACACACACACACATACAGACAACGGCTCGCGCGACACAAGCTGCGCCACTTGTACTTTCTCTTTCCTATGCCCCAAACTATGGGACATGCATTCTTTGGTGCTTATACACATATCTGATCATTGTGAAACTTCTGAGCATGATAAATATGCTAAGGTAATAATTGTCGCCTTGCACGTATTGCCTTGTTCATTGGCCTTTAGTTAGCCGATGACAATGATTCAAGTACATTCAAGTAGCCGACCAACTTTAAAATATTGTTTATAATGCAACATATGTACATTGCGTATATTTTTTAATTAGTCTATTTAAAATTTCCTAATTCGTTCTAATAACACAATTCGTTCTAAGAACACAAGAGTGCAAAGTATGTTTGGTTCGGAAGCGGGCAAGACAGAATGAATCTATAAAAAAAGTATTATTTTTAATGCTCGCCGTTAGGAATAAGCCAAATAAAGAAGCGACCCATGAAATCACGAAATGAAAACCACAAAAAGAAAAAAAAACTAGAGCTAGAGTCTTTGACTTCTGCTGTCCGTCCGTCCATTCACTTGCTGGCACCGGCGCGATGTTGGTTGCATCACTCCGCCGTAAATACTGGGGGACAGTCGTTGGCCATTTGGGCTCACGCGCGAACTACTTAGAGTCTACACACACACACACACACACACATACACTATATATATATATATGTGGCAATGTATTGGCCACAGTTGACTGCGATTACCTTTATTGACCATGCCAATTAATAGAATTAAACAGAACACGGCTCTTACTGTACTCCAGTTCATACACAGTACGGCTTATTTTTCTTGGCTCATTTCAAGTTGCTCTGTGAACTGGACGGCAGCAACATAAGAAGCAAAATTGCCTTTGATCGGGTATGCGGGACTAGCAGATTGCCTATAACTTATAATTGTTGTCAACAATAGAAATATGATAATATATATGATATCATGTAATTTATTCCATTGTTTTAGTATATTGGTTGGGAAAAATACTTCTCATGCTGTCCCTCCATTTGTCTATAGAAAAGTGGGTATATACACTTTAATAGTCTTTTTAATAATTGTCAAGAATTTAAATATATGATGCATCCAAACGTGTTCAAGATAATGTGAACCAGAACATACATCTGTAACAATAACTTATATGGGCCAGGAGGAACTTTTATTTAACTCACTACAAATTAGCACATTTGCAAAAGTTTTAATACACCCGGTTGTACGCAACGGCAATGGGTACAGAGTGTTAACACAGCACCACTAATAAATATTGTGATATAGCATGAAGTGGTCGACCAGGCAATGCTCTGTAAAAAGATTTAAACTCCACTAATAACATTATTTGTGCTTCGTTCACTCACTGAACTTTATCAACAATTAAAAATAGAGAAGAACAATAATTGATAAAGCACGCGAAATGAACTAAGGATACTAAAGCCAAATATCGAATTGAATCCAATGGGTTATATGAACCGGAGAATATATTCCTTAAACAAGAATAACTTTATTATTCTGCAAATTATCAATGTTTACATACGGCCTTTTTGACCCAGTTAAATGAGCAAAGGGTATTAGCAAAACATGTGGTATTTGATCGAGTGATACCCTGTATTCATAAACGTATACTTCATTTTTCCCACAATACATTACTCTTATCCATGAAGGAATCATGCCAACCTTTTAAATAAGTCTTTAATTATTAAACATTAGAGAAAAGTCATTAAACGAATTGCTATGTAGATTCCGGAATTTTAAAATGCATTTTCTGTTAAACATAATTTGTAGTGATGTAAAATAATGTAGTATGGGAAGTTTGTTGTATATGTAAATACATTGTGCGCAGTATTCTAAAAAATCTATAATTACAACTATTTAGAAATTGCAATTGTAATGAAATCAGATCACTTAATATAATGTGTTATGTATAATCTGTTATTTACAATGAGTTCTTTTCACTCGTTAAACTAACCCATATTCCATATTCCATGTCTGCGAGGTATATACAACTTTACGTTGTTAACAATAAGGCAGCAATGCCGCTACTTTAACGCACGGGTCGCCTAAGAAGTTACAAGTTTGCTTCGTAAAGGTATTAAATTTTATGTGACAAATTCCAAGTTCAACATTTGATTGTGCAGCAAAAACAGCAGTAAAAATATTTAAATATTGTTTGGGTTAACGCCATACATATGTTAAAATCAAATACTAAATAAAAGAAGAAGTTTTTGCTCACAATTTCTTAACTCTGATAAAGCTAAAGGCTATTAGGACACCAGTATAAACTGCAATGGATTTATGAAAAACAAAGAAAACGCAAAATTGAATAGTATTATAGTCAGTAGTGTAAGCATTTATAATTAAGAGCAAGTAATTCAAGTTTAACTAATTTCAGAATAATTGGAACTAAATAAAATTGCTGAAATTATTGCTTTAAAATGTGTTTTCACAAAACATTCAAAGGCTTGAATTGTGATTTTCTTAACATTGCAGGAGAAACACGTTCAAGCATAATTGGCAATAACTTATGCTACGATCCACCCTCGAACAAATTGTGTAAAGCTGTGCGATTGCGCAGCTTGCTTGTATTTCACGTCTGCAACAATGCCAAAACAATGACAAACAGCTAACCGACCAACCGAGCAAACCACCCGACCGCCCGCACAACCGCACGAACGGCTGTCCGAACAGCCAACCAAACGACCGCCCGACCAACCGACCAGTCGCCCAACCAACAACAACAAACCGAGCAGCCAGCAGCAAACCAATCAACCTCATGGTGACGGTGGTGGTCGCTCGGTCGTTCGTTTGTACGTTCGTTCGTTCGTTCGTTCGTTCGGTCGGTCGGTCGGTTGCACACGCGCATTGCTGCGAACTTCTGTAAGGCAAGCGCCAGCGGAAAACCAGTTATAAGTCAACTTTCATTCCAAGCAGACGTATCAGGCGTACGGATCGGTGCGCGTTTTAGTGTGTTGTGTTTGGCAACAGCGAACTCCGTTAATAATACGTATACGCATACATATATATGTATAGATATATGATTCAATATAAATATAAAAAATATATATAGATATATGTTGTATATGTAAATATGCACATGAATGTGTATATACATGATTAATAAATTCACGCTCATAGATAGCCATTCATTTCAAAAGGTGCTTGCCAGTCGAAAAAGTATCTAATTATTTATTAATGTATTTTTTACTTTTTTTTTTTTTTTTTTTTTTTGTTTGAAACGAAACGACTTGATCTCCCACACTCAATATCTGTGAATAGTAAAAGTAGAACATTTCACGAAAGCGAAATCAATAAGTAAATGTCATATTTGTATGGTATATAATCATAAATATATATGCATACAATATACTATATATGTATGTATTTAAGTGTGTGTGTATGCGTGTGACATAAAAAAACTGATATGTGGATTACGTTTTGAAGTGAATTGTGTCTAGTGATTGTGTGCGTTTGCTTGGCTCCACTTTTAGACTCCGATTCCGACTCGGATTCGGATTGGGTTTTGGTTTGAGCGCATTGTACTTTCTCATATGGATTCAATTAACACATCGTATATCGAATTAATGAAACACTAACCAAAAAACTAATGAACCACAGATTTTTGTGGGGCTTTTTTCATATTACTTTTTTGGCCAGCAGCCATCGACGCACAACAAAAGCAAAATCGTTGATAATTAGTGAAAGATACTAGCTAGATGTAACGAAAGTTGGAGAAACCAGTCAAAGGGATCCTCTACTCAATAGCAATTTATATAAATGCATATACATATGGCATTGCATATGTAACTTAACTTATGACAGACATTTCCCTTTGTATATCGCTCTTTGACCTATTTCCGAATGCTTACATATATATATAATAGATTTTTTGAATAGACCGTTAGACAATAATACTATTTCGCTTTCTTAGCCTTGTGGCTCGGCCATATACAAACAAACATTTGAAGGTCATAGGTTGAGATTTCAAAATAGACTCCAAAGAGTTCGGGCCATAAGCAGCTAGCTTATCCAAGAATTTGATTCCCATAGTAGAGAAATATGTAGAAACAAAAACAAAAGCCACAGACGCTGCATAAAGTAAATCCAGTAAAGTGGTTTTCAGGCCCCAACATTCACATAATGCATAATATCTATGTAAATGCTTCCCAAGCTAACTGGGAAGCCAACACATACGTATGCATATGCATCTCTGTACATATGTATATATGTATATATATATATATATATATATATATATATATATATATATATATATATATATATATATATATATATATATATATATATATATATACATATATACAGAGATGCATATGCATACGTATGTGTTGGCTTCCCAGATTTTCGGTTTCAAATAGTTTTGAGCTTCAAAGTCATTGCCCGGTTATTGTGACTTTCTTCTTCTTCTTCGTCATGTTTAAATGCATTTGTTGTTGCTGTTTTTGTTTTATGCACGATTACATACATATGAGCACGCACACAGACACACACTCTTACACATTCATATTCATGACTATCAAGTGAAAATTTCAGTGTGAATGCAAAATGAAAATCTTGTGAGAGAGATCAAACTCATGGTTCAGACTAGACGAACCGCAGTTAGTTGTTGTGAATATTAATTGAATATTGTGTGCACTTAAACCATATGTATGTACATGCTGCACATGTAATTAAATGCATAAATAACTCAAAAAGTAACTGAACGTACATACGACTCCGACTAATCAACAGCTAATAGCAGCGAAAAGCAAACAGCCATGTTTTGCTTTAGCCAGGGGTTATTGCTCGACTCGCTGGAAAACGTTTTGCATAGAGCCATGGCCTTTACGAAACACTCACTCCTGGTATTGATGATGATGATGTCGCTAATAACACACGGAAATTGTCACGGTGAGTTCCTTATCAGCATACAATGATGATGATAATATTGATTGAGAAAATGCAGCGGTATTCGCTTCAAGTATTGGAAAATATTTAATTGTATAAATATTGCAAATTATATAATGATGTTGAATAAATTAAAAAATAAATAAATAAAATAAATAAATAAATAAAATAGAAATAAATAATCAATATTTACAAATCATGTATACACATAACTTAGGGAAAACACAAAATATTGAGAATCTACCAAAGATTGCTGGATCAATTTAAAAGAATGTGTAATTGAATTTTGTGTTTCCAAATTTGAGAGGAAAAGACTGTATATTGTTATATTTTCGATATTTCGATATACATATATAAAATATAATATATACTTTATTATACATGCATATACATACATATATACAATCGAGTCTCGATAATTCCTGCCCTGTTAAATCGAAAACCTCAATATTTCGTAACGAAGAAGGGCTCAGGGGATTTTGTAGTCTAGCACTCTCGACTACAGCTTTCTTATTTGTTTTTATACCCTGAACCCATTGAAAATGGGAATTCAGGGTATAATGGTTTTGTGAAAATGTATGTAACAGGCAGAAGGAGACGTCGCAGACCCCATAAAGTACATATGTATATTCTTGATCAGCATAAAAAAATAAGTTGAATGAGCCCTGTCCGTCTGTCCGTCCGTCCGTCCGTCCGTCCGTCCGTATGAACGTCGAGATTTCGGAAACTACAAAAGCTAGAGAGCTGAAATTTCACATGAACACTCGTATGTTAGCTACGCAGTACGAGTTTATTTTGTTTTTTCGATAACTCATCCCATTTCAAAATTATCGATAAAAAATTCGTTTCCGTTTTTTATGTTTTTCGGGCATAACTTCTACATCGTTTTAGCTAAAGACTTCAAATTTGTATATTTAGATAGATATTATGAATACGCAGATTCAGATTCAGATTTTGGATGCCACGCCCCCTTCGCCCACAATTTGCAAAAAACGCATTTCAAATACTAGAGACTTGAAATTTGGCACATACATTTAGATATTCTTAATCTACTCTGAAAATTTTATCAAGATCATGTATCTAGAAATGGAGTTAAAAGTGTTCAAAGTATAGCCCAACCCACCCCCAAGCCACGGCAGCAACTGCGCGGTTAGCAGAGCGCGCGCCTATACGCGCGTAAAGAAGAAGAGCATCACCTTTTTTGGGTTCAGGGTATCTCGTAGTCGAGCCGTCTCGACTAGAGAGATTTTCCAAATAATGCATTTGATCATTTAATAAGCTTTGAAAACCAATAGAAACAAGAACGTTTCAGTTAGGCGCAACTAATTGCGAGAGACTCTGTTCCGTTTATTTATTCAAAAAACATTTTATAAAAGAAATATTTCGGCAATTAGCAAGCAGTAAACGTTTTTCCTACACGCACTGCGTATGTATGTATATTAAACGGCATACAAAGGCTGTATGCTATAGTATTCTAAGAATTGCGATTGAATTGAGAGTTTGTAGCAGTGAACTTACTTAGGTTTAGCTAACGATTACATGTTATTTTGAAATGACGTACATATGTAGGTTCAAATCTGGCGGGAAACTTTTTGTTTATTAATTGAAAACCAGGGACCGCAAATAACAGTTATGAGTTTTAAAAAAATCAAGCACAAAAAAATAACCAGGAAACTTATAAATTCTTGTTTGATTCATTAATAATTTTATATTTATGTTGAAATGCTTCGTGCCAATTACTACTAAGCTGTTTGTATGCGTAAATTATGCAGATGGCCTCAACAAACATCTTTTCTGATTTGTCACGCCTCTTCATAGAATCACAACATTAACTTACATCCCAAATTTCAGCGTTCTAGCTTTAAAGGTGTAGAAGATACGTTATTCCCGATTTGCCGCCCCAATTGGCGGATATATACCCGCCATAGCTTTTTGAACTTGGGTTGTCACCGCGAGTATACATTCCATATTGCAACTCTCTAGCTCATCAACTAGTATGATTACTGGTATACGGGCGCATGAATTTCCCGATTTGCCACGCCCCTAGTGGGCGGATCGGGAAAATTTTTACAATTTATAATTTGGGAGCATACATTATATATATATGTATATATATTCATATATTTTTTTGTGATTGGCCCAGAGCCAAAGAGTCTATCAATCCATTTCCTATTTCTCTCATTTACACGCTTATAAGCGAATTGAAATACCTGCTTTAACTGAGTACACTTTTTTCTAAATTTGTATATTTGTTGCATTTTTCTTGACCCATTTTGCTGTTCGACTTTTTCCAATTGTTCAACTTTATTTAAATAATTTGTATAACGCTTATAATTGCCGGAGACAAACGCATTTCGAATATTGTTAACGACTTTCAAACATTGCATACACCAATGTATGTGATATGTTTATAAATGTCGCTTTTGTGGCGTAACGGAATTTAGATTCAAGCTACCTAACTACAAACTACCTACCTCTACCTGCGCTGGCTGTCCCAGTTAGCGCAAATGTGAAGGTAGTTCATGTAAATTTCTTTGTTTCATGAGCGAGTATGCAAAGAAATGAGTATATTAGCTCTTGTTTTTGCTGAACTTTTTAAACACTTCATCATGCACATTCGGTAATCCATCAGAGACTCAGACAGAGTTTGATAATTATAGGTAATTAACAGCTTGCTCAACAGATCAATCCAAATTTGTATATTTGTATAGCTATTTATAGGTATAGCGACCTTTGTGCGCATATACGCAAAACCCCACACATTTCATATAAGCAACTATAATTTCAATTCATAGCCATATTGGCTTAGTCACAACTATATTGACCAAAAAACACATGCCAACAGGAAATGGTAATTAAAGCTTGCAATTTTTATGTTTTTTGATTACTTAAATCGCAATTTAAGACCAGATTAGATCAATCACCTCAAGTGTGAAAAAAAATGTTACAGGTATTTCGTATCTTAAAATATTTATGCTCTTTGAAATACTGTTTTGATTTGTCCAATATTTTCAAAGTAACTGCCCATCCTCGAAATTTCCCTATATATCCTTTTGTTGTCTTTAACCATCCATACATCCAACGTGAGGTTACGTTCCCGATCCTATATTCTATCCTAGTTGGAGGCTTAATCATGGATAACATTCTCATGAATTTGATTAAAATGTTCAATTATATGGGCACGGTTTTAGGTATGACAACTTGTCTTTACATTTTGGATACCTTCCATAATCTGATATCAATATTATTACTAATTATATCAATATTTCCTTAAGTAGCATAACGTATATTTGTATATCTGCCCTTTACGACTTTTTTTACCTCACTTACTTTCCCGCTTTCACTCTCACTTATTTAATAACAAGTAAGAAGGCTCTAGTCGAGACGGCTCGACTACGAGATACATTTTCACAAAACTTTTATACCCTGGATTCCCATTTTCAATGATTTCAGGGTATAACAAGTAAGAACGTTGCAGTTAGGCGCAACTAACTGCGAAATACTTTGTTCCCATAGGTGCATCTTATTTATTTATTAAACATTTAATTAACGAAATATTTTGGCAATTAGAAAACGTACATGGCAAGCGACAAATGTTTTTCCTATACATATGTACATACAGATTTACACATGTACACACTATACGAGTATACACACAATTTTCTATGTATGCATACAAAAGTTTGCATGCCAGAATAGTCTAAGAATTGTGAATTTTTCGATCGTTACTTTAGTTTTGTCAAAATGCGCTCTAGCAATGGCTTATTTGGTTTTAGTTAACAAAGCCCACATCAGGGCAGTGGCGCTGGTGGTAAGCGCTATGCAAGCTGTACTTAGGTGCGTGGGTTCGAATCCCGCAGAAAACATTTTTTCAAAAATTATAATTTTTTTAAATTTTTTTATATTTGTATATTTATTATAAAATGCATGCTGCCCATTGATAATAATTTATAAACATACGCATATGAATTGTGCATTTAAGCAAAAACTAAAACAACTTTTCCGATTTGCCACGCTGCGTGGCAAGCAGTTTTTCTATGCATGTATATACATATATATGTACGCATGTGTAAACAGCTGTTTGTAAGTGTATACACATCCAAGTGTGTATACATTGTTTTGTTTCGCACCAAGCTGCTGATCAGGTGATGAGCTCATCAGCTGGGACTTTATTTATGTTTAGCTAACGATTACATGTTATTTTAAATGACCTGGGTTCGAGTCCCGCTGGAAACTTTTTGTTTATTAATCGAAAACTTATAAATTTTATTTTTTGAATTCATTAATATTATTATATTTATGTTAAAATGCTTTCTGCCATCTTAGCAATTACTATTAAGCTATTATAAGCATGTATGTATTATGCGGTAGGCCACAACAAACTTCTTTGCCGATTTGCCACGCCCCCAGTGGGCGTAGGCGCATAATTCTCAGTTCTTAGAAAGGGCCGAGGCTAACATGACTGCAAAATGTGGTCTAAAGTCAATAGTGTTCAAAATATAGCACAATTTGAAAAATCACTAAATATTCGAGTCCGATTTGCCAGGCTCTCAATGGGCGTAGACATATAACTTTTTGATCGATCTTCTTAGAATCATAACATTAACTTACATGCGAAACTTCAGCGTTCTAGCTTCAACGATGTAGAAGATACGTATTTCCCGATTTGCCACGCCCCCAATGGGCGTAGATATATCCGCCATAGCTTTTTGAACTTGGGTTGTCACCCCGAGTATACATTCCAAATTGCAACTCTCTAGCTCATCATCTAGTATGATAACTTGCCTATGGGCGGAAGACTTTTCCGATTTGCCACGCCCCTAGTGGGCGGATCGGGAAAATTTCTACACTTTATAATTCGGGAGCATATATGAGTATACGTTCCAAATTTCAAGTCTCAATATTCAATATTGCGTTCATACGGACAGACGGACAGCAAGACGGACATTGCACAAACCCAATATACTTTTTTCCCTTTGGGAACAAAGTAATAAAAATAGTTTAAGCCAATAAAAATAGTTTTATGTTGCAACAATTTTTGATGTCTGTGAATATTATATCTCAAGACTGTGCGCTGAGTACGAATAATTATAGTAGTTATTATTATCTGATCTTTGCTGGTCTCCAGGCTCTGACATATGTTGACGAATATGCAAATCTTTCCTAAGGTTTGATTTTATATACAGTTTTTTCCTTACTTTCATAATTAGGCAATGTCGCATTCGTTTTATCAATCTGAAAAATTCTGATTCAATTTTTGAAACTACTTAAGTTGGAAAACTGTTTTAAATTGATGTTTAAGAAGATATATTAATTAGCATAAAATTGCTGAAGCTGTGTGTTGAAATATTAATTCATTTTCCTAAGCAAAGTTAAAGATATTAATTTAACACTTTGCTTCAGTCATAAGTAGGAAATGACTTTTATTATCATATCATATTATATACATACATATATGCATGTATACATACATATGTACATCTTTTATATACCCACTTAAAGCTGAAAGACCCATTGAAGTTATTCTATTACGTATGTGTTTGTATAATTGTTTAATCTAGATTTATGCGAGGTTTACCTTTGTTCTTGAAAACTCTCTAAAAGATTTTGAAAATTTGTAATATAATCAGTAATTACCTCAATATCGAATTCTGAATAGCTCAAAGATATAGAGTAAATATTGCTAACATCAAGTTAGATAAACAAATAATCATTGATCTGAAAAGTAGAGTAAACGATTCTTGGTCATAATAGAGGTCAATATATAAACATATTTATATATTATTAGTTACAAACAAAAGGCAATTTACTTTTAATTTGTTCAGGTCTTATAGAGCAGCCCAATGAATAATTGCTTGAGGTGGAAACATAGCTAATATCGTCTGATATATGTATATGATGGTTTTTATTGGGGCGCACAATACAAATGGCAACCCTCGTATAAGTGTGGATATCATAAGCACTGGTAAAACCGGATAAAGGCGATTGTTGTCTCATAACAATAACTGCTTTTTATATGGCTCTTGGGCATAAGAGTGAAACAAAACCAGAAAATCATTGAAGTTAGCAACACTTTGCACAATTGCAACGCCGAGAAGGGAGAAACCTGACATCAACAGCTGCAACAGCAGAACAAAACAAGTAGTCGTGACGGCTCGACTACGAGATACCCTAAGCCCTGAAAAAAACTAAAAAACTAATACTCCTCTTTTTTAACGTATGAGCGCGCGCTCTGCTTACCTGCGTGGTTGCTCCAATTCTAGATGGACGGTCTTAATGAAAATCAGAATAGATTAAGAGTGTCTAAATGTATCTACATGCCAAATTGCAAGTCTGTAATATTGTAGAAATGAGTTTTTTTTTTCAAATTGTGGGCAAAGGGGGCGTTGCATTCAAAATCCATAATCTGCGTATCCATAATGTTTAATATAACATACGAGTAATCATGTAATTTCAGCTCTCTAGCCTTTGAAGTTTCCGAAATTTCGACGATCATATGGACGGACATAGGGACAGGGCTATATCAACTTATTTTTTTGTGCTATATACTGTGGTCTGCGACGTCTTCTTATGCCTGTTACATACTTTTTCACGAAGCCATTATACCCTGAATCCCCATTTTCAATGAGATCACAGTATGAAACAGCTTAAAAATGATGCCAAACCCAAGCAAGGAACATATGCATATCAAATTTAAATATATATCTAGCAATTGATGATAAAATATTCTATTATGGGCGGAGCGAACTCATAACTCAAATAAGTCTTAGCATTTGACCTTTTCATCTTGTGGTCGGTACTCGTATAGTAAGTAGCCTGGGATATATTTTGAGATTTATCATTGAGGTGTTTATAATTCATAGAAATTGAAGTAAATCAGGTTTGAAACATCTTTTCGAACACGAATAACTTAAAGTTCGATCTTCCACTGGCTTGATCGGATGGATTGTATGACTATAAATCCACCTTTGGGTTTAATCCTATATTGTAAAATATTTGAACAATAGAGAACACAATTGAATAGTCGAGAAATGTGTTGATTGATATATATATATATATATATATATATATATATATATATATATATATATATATATATATATATATATATATATATATGTCTATTCATACATATTCGATATATCCAAAAGTCCAACTCGTTTTGTTTGTGTGGGAGAAATTTTGATTTGGTTTCGATAAAATGGACTTCAAAACTTGTTTTCAGCTATTTTAGGAAAATGTCGATCGCAACAAGAAATGTGTGTTTAAATTGCAGATGGTATGGGAATGTTTTAATATCATACTGGGCACAAAAACAACAGTTAAAGAAGAAGCGAAAAGCATGTTACGTCGACTGCAATTGCCTGCGTAGTGGTCGTACATAATATCTATGCCAATAATAGGAACCATTTAAAACGTATATATATATATATATGCGGGTTTTAAATATATGTATATATATGTATGTATGTATGTACATATATGTATGTATTTGCGATGTAGATAGGTAGATAACAATACTGAGAGTTTTATTCTAAAATAGTTACAAAATTAGAATAACAAAATTTCGGTTGAAATTTCTTGGCAGAAGACATGTGAATATTTAGAATTATGGGAAAATTATTGTTACAAATTATGGTCTCTGGGACTAAAGGCTAAAACATAACCGATTATACATATATTATATGTAAATTTATTGGAGGCTGGTGTTCTAACAAAGGGAAGTCAAAACGAAAGAAAAATGACAAAAGCTAGCTACTTAGAAGGTATTGCTATTTTTCCATGCATAAATTAGCAGTTTGATTAGAATATAGTAGAATGATTCAAAGATAATTTCATTTCCCATTTCCCTTTTTCTCAAGCCAGATTTCTATGTTATTTTATGAATATTTATTTTATTAAAATATATCTACTATATAAACAAGTAAGAAGGCTCTAGTCGAGACGGCTCGAATACGAGATACCCTGAACCCTGCAAAAAATTGATACTCTTCTTCTTTACGAACGTATGAGAGCGAACTCTGCCAACCGCCACGGCAGCAACTGGCTTGGGGGTGGGTTGGGCAAATTTGAACGCCTATAACTCCATTTCTAGATGGATGAACTTCATGCAATTTTCTGAATAGATTAAGAGTATCTAAATGTATCTATGTGCCAAATTGCAAGTCTCTAGTATTTCAAATGTGTTTTTTCAAATTGTGGGCGAAGGGGGCGTGGCATTCAAAATCTGAAAATTACATAATCTATAATATCTATCTAAACATATAAACTTGAAGTCTCCAGCTAAAACGGTGTAGAAGTTATGCCCAAAAAACGTAACAAATTGAAAAGAATTTTCGATTTTTTATCGATAATATGGAAATGGCATGAGTTATTGAAAAAAAAAAAAAACATAATAAACTCGTACTGCGTAATTAACATACGAGTGTTCATGTGAAATTTCAGCTCTCTAGCTTTTGTAGTTTCCGAAATCTCGACGTTCATACGGACAGACGGACAGACGGACGGACGGACAGACGGACAGGGCTGAATCAACTTTTTATACCCTGAACCCATTGAAAATGGGAAATCAGGGTATAATGGTTTTGTTAAATGTATGTAACAGGCAGAAGGAGACGTCGCAGACCCCATAAAGTACATATGTATATTCTTGATCAGCATAAAAAAATTGAGCCCTGTCCGTTCGTCCGTCCGTCCGTATTTTAAATTTCACATGAACACTCGTATGTTAGTTACGCAGTACGATTTATTTTTTATTTTTCGATATCTCATCCCATTTCCAAATTATCGAAAATTCATTTCAATTTTTTACGTTTTTTGCGCATAACTTCTACACCGTTTTAGCTAAAGACTTCAATTTTGTTTATTTAGATAGATATTATGAATACGCAGATTATGTTATTTTCAATTTGCAAAAAACTCATTTCAAATACTGGAGACTTGATTTTGGCACGTAGATACATTTAGATATTCTTAATCTACTCTGAAAAGTTTATTAAGATCGTCCATCTAGAAATGGAGTTATAGGCGTTAAAATTATAGCCCAACCCACCCCCAAGCCACGGCAGCAACTGCGCGGTTAGCAGAGCGTTATAGTTATAGTTTACTCAATTCCTGTAAATGATTAGGGTAGGCTAGAAGCTAGAGCTTTGCAAATTATTTTCAATTGTAAACAAAAATGGTTAATGAACAAAAAAAATAAATAATAAATTATAAATTTAATTTATTTTATTATTATTTGTATATACATATTTTTTGTAATACATAAAAAAAATATTGAAATATTCAACTAAAATTTGCGTTTAATCAGTCATGTAATCAGTAAACTAAGTAAGGACCTACATATGTATGTATGTATATACATATTCACATATGCATGTTTATACAAACATATATATGTTATATATGTATGTATGTATACATATGTACATATGTATATTGCATTGTATATGTATGTATGTATGTAGGGTAGCCAATCTTGGTTTGAAATTTTCAAATTGAAAATGCTTTTGAAGCACGTCAAGTTTTCGATACCCTTTCCAAAAACAACCATGCAAAAGCTGACATTTTATTTGAGCGTGACAAAGGCTTCAATTACATACATACATATGTATGTATATTGCAATACTCTTTCTCTTCTCTCTTTTCTGTAAAGGGAAGAAACGGGAAGAAGATATTTTCATGCACAGCTGCTTGTGCATATGTACGTACATACATACAAACATACAATTGAGAAAGAAGTGAGAGTAGGCTAAAGAAAATGGTGCATTGTGGGACGAAATGAGAGCATTGGATCTCTCGCTTGATCACACCCATTGCACAGCCGGAGGAGCAAGAGAGTAAGGGTCAGTAAGTATACACAGTTGAGTTATGTTTAAGAAAAAGCTCGTTCTAGTTGTCACATCCATGCTTGTTTATAAATATGTATGCATATGTACATACTACATATGTACATATGTATGTGCATATGTACATACATAACAGTAAATAAAGCCTTTTATGTGTTCATTTTAGTATGTGGCCCGCCAGCAGTGCCTCTAAATGCCAAAGTTCGAACAGTTTCTGGGGAGACGGGCATATCGGAGGCGCATTACACATGCGATGCCGGCTACGAGCTGTTCGGATCGCCAACAGTGAAATGCGATGCGCGAATCGGCTGGGAGCGAGAGCTGCCCTTCTGCGGTGTCAATGTCGCCTATCGGAAGCCAGTTAATCAGAGCTCCTATACGCGCAGTGGACCGGCCAGCTATGCAAACGATGGCAAGCCAGGCAATAAGGTAATTTGTTATACATATACATATGTATGCACATGTCGAGGTTACATCAGAAACGTTCCTTTTCATAGAATCCAGATGGGCAGGAGTGCTCAGAAACGCAAAAGGAGCCATCGCCATGGTGGCGCGTAGATCTTTTGGCACCGCAGGCGGTGCATGTGGTCCGCATCACGACGCGTGGCTGCTGCGGCCACCAGCCGCTGCAGGATCTGGAGATACGTGTGGGCAATAGCAGCGCAGACTTGCAGCGGAACCCACTCTGCGCCTGGTATCCAGGGACACTCGACGAGGGCATTGTGAAGACTTTCACTTGCGCCCGACCGCTCGTCGGCCAATATGTGGCCGTACAGCTGGTCGGCGTCGAGGGCAGTTTGAGCTTGTGTGAGGTGGAGACTTTTACGAATGATGAATTTTCGGTTGACCGCTGCCTGAGCCCCAAGATTGGCGTTGATACCGTTGTGACGACATTCTCCAAGACATGCTACGACTTTCATATAACGAAAGGAGAAAGCTTCGAAAAAGCTCAATCAATCTGCAAGCAAACAGGCAAGTATGCAGCTGAGGCAAAACTATCGATGACACATCTAACGATAGCCGCCATCCTTTTACTCCCAACCAGGTGGCAACCTCGTGCACGAGTTTCGTGGCGCGACGAGTCAATACATTTTATCGGAATTGGAGCGCCGCAAGGCAGAGCTCAAGCCACAATTGGTTTGGATTGGCGCACAGAAGGAGCCGGGCATAACGTCGCGCACCTGGAAGTGGGTGAATGGTAAGATATTTAATTAGAAATATAGCGTATGCAATGACCAGTGCCAATGTTGGTCGTAGGTGAAATAGTGCAGAAGCCAGCTTGGGGCAAGGATCAGCCGAATAACTATAATGGTGAACAAAATTGCGTTGTCTTCGACGGCGGGCGCAATTGGCTCTGGAACGATGTCGGCTGCAATCTGGACTATTTGCATTTCATATGCCAGCACAGTAAGTTCAACCAACTGTACTTCAATTAATATTTATTTATGTGAATCTTTTGCTTATTTCAAAATTTAGCGCCTTTGTCCTGTGGCTCACCGGATGCGCAGCAGAACACTACGGTATTGGGCAAGAAGTTCACACTGGGCGAAAAGATCCAATATGATTGCCCCAAGGGCCACTCGCTACTGGGCCATGCAGAGCGCGAGTGCAAAACCGATGGCACCTGGAGCCATTCAGCGCCCAGCTGTAAATGTGAGTAGAAAGACTCGTTAAATGTAGCATCACATTTTCCAATGTATCCCAATTCACAGATGTTGATTGCGGCCCATTGCCAGAGCTGAAATTCGGCTCGATTCACTTGTCGGAGGACCGCACCAGCTACGGCGTGGTGGCCACGTACAGCTGCCACGAGAACTACACGCTGATTGGCAACGAAAATCGTACGTGCTTGCAGGACGGCTGGAATGGCAAGCAGCCCGAGTGCCTGGTCGACTGGTGTCCCGATCCCCAGCAGATAACCGGCGGCCATGTGAAGTTCAATGATAAGCGCGCCGGCTCCACGGCCACGTATATGTGTGACCCGGGCTACGTGCTCGTTGGCGAGTCCGTAAGTCAAACTCAAGTTCTCATATCTATCCAGTCATTACACGTTCATGATCTGATAACGAATATATTTCGAATGTTGCAATGCTTGTGCGATTGTCTAGGAACTGAAAAGTAAATCTTATAAAGCTAAAGACTTTCGCCGTTGTAAAATCGGTAATAGATTTATCCCCCCAACTGTCATCAAAGTTATATCCTCTACAGATATTTAATCGTGGCACATTTCATAATATCATTATCAGTACCAACGATATTTCTTCCTTTCATGTTCATATATCTTAGATTATCTCTTGTGGCTTGGGCGGTGAATGGTCCAGCAAAACGCCCTCGTGCCGATTTGTGGATTGTGGCGCACCCGCGCGTCCAGATCGTGGCATATCGATTCTGCTGAACGGCAGCACGACCGTCGACTCTGTGGTCAAGTACGAGTGTGACGAGGATCACTGGCTGGACGGGCCGTCGGAGCTGTATTGCACAAGGGATGGCAAGTGGTCGGGTGAGGCGCCAGTCTGCGAGCTGGTCACGTGTGAGACGCCACAAGTGCCGGCTGGTGCTTTTGTCATCGGCTACGACTACAACGTGCACTCAAAGATTCAGTACAACTGTGATCCGGGCTACATAATGCACGGAAATCCGGTTCTTGAGTGCCTGGACACAGGCGACTGGAGCTCCGACGCGCCCTACTGTGAATGTACGTATTCCACAATAAACTAAAGCAAACCAATCTTAATTGGAATCAATGCAGATATCGACTGCGGCACCATATTGCCCATTCCGTATGGCACCATCAAATACGTATCCAACACAACGCATCTCGGCTCCGAGGTGATCTTCAGCTGCGCGCAGTCGCATAAACTTACCGGCGCTCTGAAGCGTAAATGCCTGGAGTCTGGCATCTGGAGCGATGCTTCGCCCAAATGTGAAGGTAGAACTCTCTCTAAGAAGGCACTTGACATAATATATTTAATTTAATATTGCACTTGTTAATGTACTCCAGAAATTCGCTGTCACGAGCCCATGTTGCCTACGCATAGCCTGTTGTCCGTCACCGGCAATGATCGCATGTACGGCCGCACTCTCATACGGACAGCAGATTCCACACAGAACACAGCGCAGACATACAAGTGAGTTGTGATGCAACAAGAGTGCTCCAGTCAGACTCAACTGGCAGCAGATGCACTGGCGCAGTCTAAACCAACTAAATGACTTTATCAAAGTTCAAAGTTCCATTTTATATATATGGGTAATACTCCAGAAAATTAAACTTATTGTCACGTTCGCCACTTTGGTTTTTTGTAATTATCTTGAAAATGCATCAATTTTAGTGCTGAAAATGGCAGAAAACTTCTTTATTTTGACAAATAGTTAAATATATTATTGCTCTGATTAGTACTAAAATTAATCCGTTTTCAAGATAATTACAAAAAACGAAAGAGTCGAACGTGACAAAAAGCTGACTTTTCTGGAGAATTACCCATATATTTATATTATACCTGGTATCCAAAATCAGTTCTCAACCATCATGAGTTATTCATTCATCGCAGGCACTCGCAATGCTCTATTTAATGTATTTCTCGTCATTGGCTAGATTTTAATATCGATTTTTATCGATAAAAGTAAATTAATAAGAGGTATCTAATATAAAAAAATTGTATATGTAGATATCAACATTTATATTGATAAATTTCAGTTTTCTAGTTATTCAAGTTTACAATATCGTTGCATTCATATGCATAGTTATAAACATATGTATATAACATAAAATATTTATTTGGCATTGTCTTCCTTTGTTATAAGACATTATATATTGTTTCAGTCAAGAGTGAAAGTACCTACATATATTTAAATTGATAAAGCCAGTATAAATATTTCATGTTCGTGAGTGAATCCAATGTTATTCCTTCGGCAGTAAAAGTATTTAATTATACCCTGAACCCATTGAAAATGCGAATTCAGGGTATAATCATTTTGTGAAAATGAATGTAACATGCACCAACATACCCACAAAGTATATGTATATATTCTTGATCAGTACAAAAAAATAAGTTGATTGAGTGCTGTCCGTCTGTCCATCCGTCCGTCCGTCGGTATGAACGTAGAGATTTCGGAAACTACAAAAGCTAGAGAGCTGAATTTTCACATGAATACTCGCATGTTAGTTGCGCATTACGAGTTTATTTTTGTTTTTTTTTTTTTTTTTTTTTTTTCGATAACTTGTCTCTCTTTTAAATTATCATATATATTTAAATAGATATTATGAATACGCAGATTTTGTAGTTATTACATTTGGATGCCATGCTCCTTCGCCCTCAATACGTTTTTTGAGCATAACTTCTACACCGTTTTGGCTAGAGAGTTCAAATTTATAGTAATATATTTAGATAGATATTGTGCGGATTATGGAATTTTCAGATTTGTATGTCACGTATTTCATTTCAAATACTAAAGACTTGTAATTTGGCAAATAGATACATTTTGATTCTATTAATATATTCCGAATGTTTCATGAAGATCGTCCATCTAGAAGTGGAGTTATAAGCGTCCAAAGCCACCTTTCGTTAAGCAGAAGGTTTTTGTTTTTTTTTTTTTTTTTGCAGGGTTCAGGGTATCTCGTAGTCTAGCCGTCTCGACTAGGGCCTTCTTACTTGTTTAAAAATAACATTTATTATATAATATATATTGCAGTTTTATTTGTTATGCATTTAGCTCGCTTTGAATATGAAATATTGCTTGAAATCTGGAATTTAAACCTGTTTGCTAAAATATAATAAGTATAATAAAATATAAATCATGTTGTTGGCATTTCAGAATTGGAGCTCTGGCAAAATACCGTTGTGAGCGTGGGTACAAAATGGTGGGCGAGGCACTGGCTACCTGTACGGATAACGGGCAGTGGAGCGGCATTATACCTGAGTGTGTTTGTAAGTAAACAGATCAGAGAATATGTATATAAAAGAAATACATTCATATATGGAATACAATGACGAACTCTTGTAGATGTGGAGTGCGGAGCACCGGAAAACATAACGAACGGCAAGGTGACATTGGCCACGAATGTCACCTACTATGGAGCCGCTGCCCTGTATGAATGCAATGTCAACTACAAGCTGAACGGCGTCTCGCGACGGTTGTGCACGGAGCACGGCAACTGGAGCCACGAGGTGCCCAAGTGTGTTGAGGTTGTCTGTGATTTACCAAATGTGAGCGACAGTCTGATTGTTGAGGCAGACATCCGGGCTGTCGGCTCGGTGGCGCTCTTCAAGTGCGCCAAAGGCCGCATTCTGATGGGTAACGATACGCGCGTCTGCCAGAAGAATGGCAAGTGGTCGGGCAAGAATCCAACTTGCAGACGTAAGTATTATGATTAGATCTAATGTCCTTCCAATTCACATTAATGTGCTTTATGTGACAACTGCAACAGCTGTTGACTGCGGACGACCATTAGCTATTGACAACGGGCGTGTGATTGTGGTTAACGATTCCACTCTATACGGCGGCTCTGCCGAGTACCATTGCATACCAAATTATCAGCGCGTAGGCCAGTATTTACGGAAGTGTACAGAGGAAGGCGCGTGGAGTGGCAAGCAGCCGCATTGCGAGCTGGCGACTGTCGAGGGCCAAGAGAGCTCGGAACTGGGCACGGGTGTGGCAATAGGCGCCACAGTTATTGTCGCCTTGCTCGTCATCTTTGGCGTCATATTCTTGTACCGCAACAAGGCGAGGCCCGTCAAGAACACGGAGAATATTCAAGCAGCCGAAACGAAAGACGAACGCAATGCAGCGGTCATGTCCTACTCCACGTTGGAGGCCAATAATCGCATGCACATGGATAACAATCCATCGGCGACATTCAACACATTTCAAGGGGGAGCTGCGCATCGGAGAGCCCGCAACAATGACAACGCTGTGGGCGGCGAACGAGTGAACAATCGCTCAGGTGGCTATTGAAACGCATCTTAATTATTCATAAACTAATTGTAAAATGTATTTGCAGAGAATATTTACGACCAGATACCAAATGAACAGTTTTATGATGCACCTTACGAGATGCGCACCAATGATGAGGTATACGAGCCGGAGCCAGTATCCAACAATGTGATCACAATCAATGGCATTTCAGTGCGATAAAGAGCATTGACTAGCTCATTCGCTATGAGCAACAATATGCGCATGCTTGCATAATTAATGTTAACTTGTGTTTATATATGTATATAGTAATTTTAGAAAAGACGTGAATAGCTCGAAGTATATGAATCACCATTTATTACGCCCACTACCCACGCTAGACACACTAGACATTGTATACGTACTGATTTCCTACATTAAATACCTTTTTAATTTTCAACTTTTGTAATTGAAACCCATAACACAATCAAGAGTATAATTCTTCTTTGGCCCGATGCTATATGTTTGTTGATCAGCACAGATTGGCGAGTCCCTCTTGACATGCCTCACTGTCTGACTGTCTTTAAATATTAGCTATTTCATTTGGAATATGTTCACAGTTCCTTTCGATTCCCAGCAATTGATTACTTTAGAGCGAGATTCATTTATGTTTGGTAGACCTATCTATACCACTGGGTGCCATATTTAAGCCCTGAAAACTTCATTTGGATTGGACTAAAGTAAATCTGAGAGAAGAATGGGAGACACTCTTGATTGTATTTGTGTCTAAAAAGAATACTCGTTACTGGCTGGGTAAAGCATATCTGCTAGTCGGCACACGACTAGATATATCGACTAGAGCACTTTAAATTGTATTTTTTTTTTTTTTTAATTATACGTTTTATATATATATATATATATATATATATATATATATATATATATATATATATATATATATATATATATATAATAAAAATATGTATAATCAGAATTTACAACTTTGTTATGCAATGTGTAAGTACCCGCTAAGGCTTAAGTAAGAGAGAAGACGAAGAAACTATGTTGTACTAAATAAATATGTGGTTAACTTATTTATTTATTTAATTGGTATTTACAATTTTAAGACTTGTTGAGTCGAGCATAATAGTTTGGTCTTGCAACGCTCATTTTAATGGGAAAATAATGAAAATGAATAAAACAACATTTATAAAGGGTCGATTTTGTTCAAAATATGTTTGCTCTAGTGAAAGCTTCCAGCGTCAGAAATTCTGCAGGATTTTGTGGGCTTATGTGCGCAATGGTCTAGCAGGTCAAACTTTAAAATCAGCGCCATGAAAATAAAAAAATCTTTGCTTCACGTTGAGAAGAGATGAGCGCACTGCTGTCCATGTAAACAATACCGCCCTTGAAAAAACCAGGGCTGTAAAAACTTTGGGGATATTCTGGACAAGCGTCTTACCCTCAAGCCCCATATCATGGCAATTGCAGGTACCTGCCGCTCCCGTCTTAGGCAGATGTCTTGGATGCTGTACAGTCCTCGAAGAACAAGCCCAAGATACTGTCGCACATCGTTACTCCAATCTGGTGATACGGTGTGCAAATATGGTGAGTTGCCGCAAAGTCTAATAGACACAAGATACAAATGGTGCCCTTGGTTCGTCCGCAGCTCAATCTGGACACTGTGGAATATGAACTTTCCTTCCACTTGAGTCAATATAATGATCGCAGGAAGATCCACGCCAACCGGCTCGTAAGGCTAAGAAGTTCGGAAGCCTTCACACTCCCAATGAAACTTAGTTTTAACCTACACTGTATATATATATATGTACATACATGTTTATGTATGTTTAAATTGTATACATTTTTGATTATCCAAGGAGATAATGGGGAGTTATTCCAAGAACTACATACTTCTTTTCTGAATAATTAGTACAAACAGCACGTACACAAGCCAACAATTTAATTCGGGGATAGTGTAGTAGGAAAATGGGATGAGTTATCGAAGATAATTGAATGAGCTCGTGCTGCGCATGGCATAGATGAGTAAGCATGAAAATTTCAAGTCTAGTTTTTGTGTAGTTTTTACGCAGCGCTCGTGTAATCATACATATGTACATGACATGGCTATATGGACTCAGCTCGTCGTCCTGATCAAGAATATATATACTACCACTGTCACTGTGACAGACGCGAGCGCAGCACGAATGTACAATAATGTTGCGTGTGATTAGTTTCGATCTTACTTACTCTAGGCCCAGCCTTTGTAAGCAGTCATGTGATGTTTGGTTAAGTTACACTACAAGTGGAGTATTGTGTGGTTGGGACGACTCAACTACAACTTTGTAAATTGTTGCTTCTTGAACGTTAAACAAAACTGTTTGATCAATATTTCTTTGAAAATTATTGTTGACCTGCTAAGGCCGAGCCCGTAATATTCAGTAGTTGTTCGGAAAACACACATCAGCATACACTATGCTAGATTTTCACAAAAATTTGGTTATTTTTTCAAAATTTTTCTAAATTATTTGGACCTATAAGTGCATATGTATCATTTTGGAAGCAAGTTTAAGCGGCACAGACAATGGCAAGACGTGGAGGAGCACAGCAGTTGCAAACCGAAATCAATACCGACGAGGACCTTGAGAAATTCTTAGCCCGTCCCGGATTGCTCAGTATACATCATATATATATATAGATAATGCCCATTATCTATTATTAATTTGGTATTGATTTGCAGTTTTGGAAGTTTACTCGGAATGGTGTGGTCCATGCCTGGGAATGGTTGGCACATTGCGTCGAGTTAAGATGGAAGTGGGTGGCGATTCTATGAGTTTGGCAATTGTATGTAGTTGCATTGCTCAATCATAATAACTGATTAGCCAAGTCAAGCTAAACTGATTTTCCCACAGTGCAAAGCAGATACCGTCACAGCTCTGAGGCGCTTTTATAAGAAGAGTGAGCCCACCTGGCTGTTTGTTGTGGTAAGTGTTTAGTATATTGAGCGACTTCCATCTTTGATTACGGCATTCTCTGTTGCACTTAGAATGGCCGAGCTGTTAACCTGTTCTATGGGTCAGACGCGCCGAAATTGGTATCCGTCATTGTGAAAGAGTTTGAAAAGTCGCAGTCCACTGCTCCGCGACCAACCTATGCCATTGATGCTCTGCAGCCCATCGAAGCGGAAGCACTTAAAATCAAGAGAGATGCAATTGAGAAGGCTGAGCGCATTGAGCGGGAAAAACAACACAAGAAGCGATTGGACTACCTTACCCATTGTACGGATGTTATAATGGAGAACTTACCAGATATTGGCGTGACAATATTTGGTCCACAAGTCTCTCGCGATATGTTTAAGAAGCTCTCCGAGCCAGCCGATCACCTAAAAATGCAGTGCAAAGATCGAAAGTATCTTGAAGTGTTCGCATCTGACTTCGAGGTTGTTAACTTTGCTTGCAAGAATCCACTGTCGGCCGACGTTATAGAACAATTGGATGGCAAGGAGCTGCTGATATGTTTCTGGAAGATAGACGAGTCCGCTGGACCCATTCAACATGTGTTGGCCACCTACGCACACGAGCTGACTAAGGAGCGCGTGGCACCGCCCGACGACGACCATCCTGCCCCGCATCCAATTCCACCGATCATCTCGCCGATGAAGGTTAAGTTTGAGGTTGAAGTTGAAGGTATGTAGATTGGAATTAATTGGAGCAATCAAACTCCCTTAATTCGTTCTTCCATTCTATAATTTATATTTTGTTTTGCAGAGGGCGAAGTTTGGGTGGAAGAAATCAGCTCATCAGAAGAGGCCAGGCAAAAGGCGGCCGAGAAGAAGGCGGCTGAAAAGACAAAGGCTGCTGCCCAACAGGACGATGGCCGAAAAGAGGAAGCGGAAGACGATGGCGAGGAAGAGGGTAGCGAGGAAGAAGAGGCTGTTCAAGCTATTCAGCCAGCCTTCCCGGGCATGGCACTCGACTTAGACTTGGGACTGGACGATAACGTTGTCACCGAAGAGGAGGTCGAGGAAGAAGAGGAAGAGGCGCCGAAGCCTCTAACGCGCACAAAGCGAGTCAAAATACCGCCCATATGGGTGGCCAACAATCGTCGCACCCACGCGGCCTTAATCTATGTATTCTTCCGCAACCAGACAACCGGATTCCTGCCGCCAGATCCGCCCCCAGAGCCACCGCACATCATTATGGCTTTCGAGGCATCCAAGCGCGATGACATATTGGAAGTCATGGACACCATCAAAGAAGATGTGCCACTATATGGCTTCTTCACAAACGACACGCCCGGCGAAGCTAAACTCATATCGAACTCGATATTCAGATATGATGATAGTAAGGAGCAGGCGAAGACCGACCGATTTGTGCTTAAAGTCAACAAAGTGCAGTCCTACACAATGCTGTCGTTGGTACAATTCGAGCCAACCTATTGCAGTAGCAATGTGGAAAATGGCCGTTTGGATGCACTCAAGTTCTTCCCGGAGGACTACAAGACTGACGAGGAGATACCGCCTGACGCGACGCCCAAACCGAAGAAGGTAGATTTTCTTTTTATATCTTTTTCTTTTTGTCTCTTGAATAACTAAATCTTTGTCTCTACTTTGAGCAGCAAAAGAAGAAGCCAACTGCGGCTCCAGAAGCAGGAACCAAACCGCGCGACTCGCGTAAATCCCGTGAGTCTTCTAAAATCAAGGCCGCTGAAGCAGCAAGTGCTGAAGGCGCAGCTACGGCAGAGGGTGCAGCCGCGCCGGCAGAAGGCGAGGCTCCGGCAGGCGAGGCCCCGGCGGGCGAAGCAGCGCCGGCTGAAGCACCACCAGCCACGGATGCAGCACCAGCAGCAGCACCAGCAGAGGAGGCGCCACAGCCTGCCGAGGGTGCTGAAGCCGCGCCTGCTCCAGAGCCACCCAAGGAAGAAGCGCCTGCCCCTTCTGAAGCAGCAGACTCACCTCCCGCCGAGGCGCCAGCCGCAGAAGCAGCACCCGAGCCTACCCCAGCCGAATAGTTTGTCTGTGCGATCCCAAATTATATATTGAAGTATTGTAGTGATGTACCATGCCCGCTGTTCATCTAAAAATCCCTGCAAAATACACACTACAGGGCAAATAGTCCACGTATATACATCCAAATATTGCTATTATTTATTTTGTTCTACTATTGGTCTTCTACTACTTCTGTAGTCTAGTGCTACACCAAGACTGCTACTACTATTGTCGAACTACAATACTACTATTACTATCCCTAAGGCTCTTTCTATAGTACTCTTTTACCATATATGTTTTACTCACTGGCCTTTGTATTCTACTACTCCTACTACTACTACTTTTCATACTCTACTATTAATTTTTATGTGCTACTACACTTACCATATTGCAAACCCTATTTTACTAATACCCTACTGCTTCTGATCTGAATATTAGTAGTACTAGGAAAAGTTCATTCCTGTTCTACTACCATTTTTGTATTTGTTAGACGACTATTACAATTTATATTCTTCTATTACACATGATATAGTAACATATCTTATTCTATTAGTATTACTTGTAGTTTAGTACTTTTCCCGTTCTAACACTGCTTTTGTTCTACTACTACTTTAGTATTTGCTGAACTACTATTACAGCTTCTATTCTATTGCTTATTCTACTCTTACTATTACTATTTCTATTACAGCTTCTACACTACTACTTAGCATGATCTACTACTATCCTTATTTTACTAATGTTTCTGTACTTTTACTACTGTAAAAGTCGTACTCTAACAGTAGTCTATTCAATTGCAACCTATTCTACTGCTAGCCTTCGACTACTCCTACTACTATTGCTCGAAATCCGCTTCTGTACTTTACTAAAACTACAATTTTACTACGTTTCTCTAATACTACTGTTATTTAATTCTTTATACTTCATATTCATGTACAAATTGTGCCAGTCTATCCCATGCATACTATGCATTTCCATTAAATTAAATGAGTGGATAGATAACATAAATGCATTATACATACGTACATATATACATATATACATGACTTACGCTATGGAGTCAAAACGTAAACAAAGAATAAGGCACGCGGTTCATAGATAATAAAATTTAACAAATCAGAAGGCTCTAGTCGAGGCGGCTCGACTACGAGATACGCTTAACCCTACAAAAAAACTAATACTCTTCTTCTTTACGAACGTATGAACGCGCGCACTGCTAACCGCCCAGTTGGGCTGAGTTTTGGAGATTTATAACTCCATTTCTAGATAGACGATCTTCATGAAACTTTTGGAATATATTAATAGCAAATGTGTCTATTTGCCAAATTACAAGTCTTTAGTATTTGAAATGCGTTTGGTGCATCCAAAATCTTTAAATTACAAAACCTGCGTATCCATAATATCTATCTGAATAAACAACTTTAAAGTCTCTAGCTCAACGGTGTAGAAGTCTACGACGTCTCCTTCTGCCTGTTACATACATTTTCACAAAACCATTATACCCAGAATTCCCAATTTGAATAGGTTCAGGGTATACAAATTATATTAGGGTGTCTCAAATAATGTAGAAGGTTTAAAATTTACCTTAAAAAGGTTTACTTTATATTTTAACTTGAATTACTTTAAGTAATGCATTTGCAAATTAGAGCAAAATATAGTTGTTGAAATTTTTACAAATTTATGGTTTCCTATTCCATTTTAATACAATTCGGGAATATAAATGATTCAAATAATAAAATTCAACATGTAATATCTTAATATATAATTTAATAATAATATTTTAATAATTAAGAATAATGTTGCAGTTAATTTTGGCTATTTTACAACAGCTTTATTGGTATTTTATTAACTATAAGAAATAGTGATCATGAAGAAAAAGTGAAAGCAAAATAACTGTGCGAGATTTATTAAAATTGAGCTGAGCGACATTATTTAAAAAGTTTCAATTCCTAATTCAACTCAATGTGAAGTTGAGCCACCCTAATGCATATGGACGCGCTGGTGTGAATATGTATGTGTGCGAGAACAGTGAGAAGTGAGAAACGGATGATAAATACGAACAGGTGAAGATGAGAATGCAGCTCACAACAATTCTGCTGATATTCATCGAGCAATTTACTAAGGCTCTGGCCCAGGGCATGCCAGTAAGCCCATGTCCGAAGGTCTTTCAATACAGATTTGATGGCAGCGAGTGGTTCGGCCTGGCAGCCATACGAAACCCGGACGTCCAGGCGCTACAGATCCGCATAACACTCTCAATGCGCGGAAAACCGACAACGGTGGGTGCTTGTAATCGAAATCTGAATCGATCGATGATTCGAGTACAGTTTGCTTTCTCTTAGAACTATCTAGGCGAAATAGAATTGCTGACTCGTGGAAGGTTTACGAGCAATGCGCCAGTGCTCTACAAGATTCGGTTTCCTAAACATCATTTTCCACCCAAACTGGTGCTCATCTCGGCCAACAATCAAGTGATCTGCTTTGGATCTGCCGGTATACATATATAGCACCTACAATGTTTATACATATACATATATAAATGTGATATTCTTTGTATTCTATTTATATGTAGATCATAGCATATTCATGACTCAAATTCAGTTGGAGCACACGCGAAAGCTAACTTTTATTGCCGATAACAATTCATCGGACCTCATGATGCCCCCGTCCGCTGAAGGAGAGTTTGGTATGGTCGTTGGCAAGGAGTCGTCTAAAGGTCATAAGCCTCTGCCGCCCATTCACTTCAAGAAGTATGCATTTGGAGTGAGCGCTGTTACATATAAATGTGTACATATATCTTTGCAGAAAGCCGTTCCAGTCGCCGGGCGAAGTCTGCGGCAGAGTTGATAAGGCCCTCGACTTTCGACTGCCCAAGCGAAGGCACCGCAAGATGATCTCACGTCCTTCGACTCAAGCTACGGACCGATTCGCAGCCGAAGTGGCTGGACAGCTGCCAGTCTTTGACTTGGACTACGACGATGCTGCTGATGATGACGATTTGCCCGAGGACGAGGACGACTCGATTGTTCTTGTGGATGGTCAAAGCGCTGCGACTGGCAACACGATGTTGCCCTCGCTAACACGTGGCGCCTGGCCCTGGCTGGCGGCAATATACGTCAATAATCTAACGTCTCTGAACTATCAGTGCGGCGGCACGCTTGTTTCGGCGCGCGTCGTCATCAGCTCGGCCCATTGCTTCCAAATGTTCAATCAGCGCTATGCGGCCAACGAGGTGCTCGTCTTTCTGGGCAGGCACAATCTGAAGAACTGGAACGAGGATGGCTCCCTGGCAGCGCCCGTCGATGGTATCTACATACACTCGGACTACAATGGACAGTTAAGCAACTACGATGCAGACATTGCTGTTATTCTGCTGAAGAATGAAGTGCGGTAAGCACTTTCTCTGTCTCTCTCTCTCTCTCTCTCTCTCTCTCTCTCTCTTCCTCTCTTTCTCACTATAAAATTATCTGTTAAGCAGCTGGATGAATTTTTAGATACTTGAAAGTCGACAAATTATAGTTGCTGATATAGGATATTTTCGTTGTAAAGAGTTTACTGTAACAAGATTCGGGGCATTTTGACTTTTATGCGTCTTCTTTGGATACATATATAATTCATCGTCTATTAAGCATAGCTACATGAAATAACTCATTTTGCTCAAAAATGCCATGTCCGTCCGTATGAACGTCGAGATTTCGGAAACTACGAAAGCTAGAGAGCTGAAATTTCACATGAATACTCGTATGTTAGTTACGCAGTACGAGTTTATTTTGGGTTTTCGGTCCGCCTGACTCCATCTCCATGCCCTCACCATCAAATTCTGTTTGCAACTGCTTACATTTGCACACAACTAATATACCCTTTTTGTAAAATCTCTCTCTCCTCTATCTTTTCGTTGCAGTTTCAATACATTTATACAGCCCGTTTGCTTGTGGTCGGGCTCTAGCAAAATGGAGTACATCGTGGGCGAGAATGGCATTGTGATTGGGTGGAGTTTCGATAGGAGTAGAAATGCAACGATGATCTCGAAGAGTCCAACGTCCGCAACTGAATCGAAGTCTATACCAATTGTGGTAAAGGCTCCAATTGTATCCAATGCGGACTGCTTCAAGGCCAACGAACACTTTCGCAGTCTCTCTTCGAATCGCACTTTCTGTGCGGGATTCTTGTTGGATGGCCAGAGAGGGAGTGGACGCAGAGAGCGGGATAGGCGTGGAGCTGGCACGGGTATCTCTGGCGCCGGCCTGATGATACTGAAGAACAACCGTTGGATACTGCGTGGCACAGTCTCGGCTGCTTTGCCCATCGACAAGAATCTCAGCAGCGATTCAGCTCAATGCTGTACTACTCAATATATCATTTATGCCGACGTCGCAAAATTTATTGATTGGATAATGGCTTTTATTATTTAATCTGTGTCTCAGTGTGTGAGAGTGTGTGTAAGAGTCTTTGCAATGTAATGTGTGCTCGATTCAAATGCTAAATTGAATTTAAATTAAATACCTGCTGTGATAACCCTTGATAGACTGAACGCTACCAACTTGACGCACGATCGGTGCTACCTTAACCACCCTGCGGTGGGTTTGCAGCGATCCCTTCTTACCTAAGCAAACAAGCCCCGAGCTTAAATTCTTTTAAATTGCTTTTATGACCAGCTAATCCGCTGGCTAATCCTAGCAAATTCACAGTCCCGTGGCCACAGTCTCTTACCTGCCACTGCCTGCGCGGTGTGTCAGGTGTGCCGCGGGCTCGTATAAAGCTGCGTCGCCTCATCCAATATTGCATCATTGTGAGTTTGAGCCTTGATTGCTGCAGTTATGCTGAAGCTGGTGTTTATAATAATTGGATTCGGTTTGGTGGCCGCTAATGACGATGGCTGCAACGAAATGGTCTGCGGATCGGTGGTCTCCAAATGTCTGCTCACCCAGAGTTGTCAGTGCAAATTGAACGATTGCCATTGCTGCAAGGACTGCTTGAATTGCTTGGGCGAGTTGTATACGGAGTGTTGTGGCTGCCTGGATATGTGCCCCAAGCACAAGGACGTCTCGGCCACGATGACGCTTCGCTCCGAGATTGGCGATGTCGATGGCGTGCCCGAGCTCTTTGATACACTGACGGCCGAGGACGATGACCAATGGTCGACTATTCGCATACCAATGCGCGTCGGCTTCAATCAAGCGGAATCCAATCTAATCAATCTGCCTCGGCACAGACCGGTGGATACCGTCAACTGCACCGTCATCTATGTCAACTCGTGCATCCGATCAAACAAGTGCAAGCAGCAGTGCGAAAGCATGGGTGCCAATAGCTATCGCTGGTTTCACGACGGCTGCTGCGAGTGTGTGGGCGCTCACTGTGTGAACTACGGCATCAACGAGAGCCGCTGCAGCTCCTGTCCGGAGCAGGATCTGCTCACAACGGATGCTGCCAGCTCGGATGCCGACCAGGATCTGGAGCGCATATTTGGCTTTGAAGATGACGCGCCCAACGACATGTGGGACTATGTTGAGGACGAGGAAATGGATTAAGTTCCGCCTAGGTGATTCATCAACTCTTGTCTATTCACTTACACTGTCCAATTGTATATAGCCGAATAAACTAATCTTTTTTACCCGCATATTGTGTTTTAATGTTCATAATGTGGCTTTTAAAGGAAACTCTGCTTGCAGTTTAGATAGAAGCATTCGAGCATTCGAGGAATAGAGTAGCTTAGGAATATTTAACTATTGGCTGGCTAGTCAGAGTATTTCGTAGTCGGGTAAATGTAATTTACAGCTAAATGGCAATAATGAGTTTATATATATATTATGGATCAGACTTAGCTGAGCTAATATAGCTACGGATACAGCAGATAGCATTGAGTGTGTGAAATTTAAAGCTGAAATCTGAAATATTATATATGTGGATACTAATATAATGTGCTCAGCGCAAGTTTATTATTAATGTTTATCAGTGTTGCCAATTTTTCTTGAGCTAAAAAGCTGTTTTTGTGGGAAAATAGTACTTAAAAAGAAACCTGAAATTTGTTGGAAAAAAATCTGAAGACAAAAAGTTCTTTGCCTTATTTTAAGGTTTTCTTTTACGAATATTCCAGTGCTTTGTCTTATTCGTGGCAATAATTATCTTTATCGCATTCTATGGCAATTTGCCATATTTATTTATTTTATTTCTTTATTTATATAAGTTGATTCGTCAATAAGAATGCTATATTTTGTATCGCCAATATCGAAGGCATGGTTATACAAAAAAAGGTTTCTAATAATGATTGAACATTTTGTTTTCAGAAACATTACAGAACTCCCAAATCTATTACTAAAATATTTCAAACACAAATTGGATATGTGGTCAACTGGCAGTTATACTACATTTGCAATCGCTGCAATATATTGTCTTATCATTTAAGTCTTTTCGCAACCAGCATTAGAATTCTGGGCTGTTATGTTACACATCCTGGCATTTTTGTTTATACTGAACTACTTGGTTTTAATTCAACTATAATGAACAACATTTCATTGTATATACAACAAGTAAGAAAGCTGTAGTCGCACACGCGCACACATAGACGCTGATCTACGCTTGTATGCATGTACATATGTGTGTATGCATGTGTGTGTAAGCATTTCAAGCTTCTTGCTGTCTCGCTGCTTTGCTGCTGCGCCTTTTTGCTGCTGGGTTTTGATGAGAAAACTTTGATGATTAATAATTCTGTTTTTAGATGGACAATCGTATTGGTATCTTCAGATTATGATTATGATATTCATATATATATTCTAAACCAAACTGCATGTCTCTAGTATTTGAAATACATTTTTTTCATATATGGGGGTGGTGGGCCGAAGTGAGGACCGGAATCCAAAATCTGACAACAAATTGTATTGTATTAAATTAGTATCTATATATATGCAAAAGACTTGGAGACTCTAACTCAAAAGATGAATTAGCTAGAATTTTAAAACCGGTTCCCGATAAATTCGTTTATCGATAACTTTGCAAATATACAAGTTATCGAATTTCTGAAACAAACTCGTACTGCGCGCACAATATTCGGACCTAACACAAAAAGAATGAACTCTCTAGCTTTTGTATCTTCGGAAATCAACGCGTTCAAACATACGGACAGACGGACATGGCTATATCAACTTTTCTCGTTACCCTGATCAAGAATATATATACTTTATGGGGTCTGCCACGCCTCCTTCTGCCTGTTACATACTTTTAACAAAACCATTATACCCTGATTTCCCATTTTCAGCCCATTGAAGGGTATAAAAAATCCAGATTTGACGGGAAAAAATCTGATTTGGCAACCGCCGTCATAACTATTTTGGCAAGCAAAAGAAGAGTTTTTTAAAGTCAATGAATCGAACCTACATATGTATGTATACATGTATCTATTATTATTATATATATAAAACAAGGTCGTGTTTGTTATGATACTTATAACTCGAGATCTGCTGGACCAATTTTCATGGTTTTTGATTTGTTGGATTTGTCTCCGCCCCGAGTAGCCGAATATATCTTAACAAGTAAGAAGGCTCTAGTCGAGACGGCTCGACTACGAGATCCCCTGAACCCTGCAAAAAAAGTGATACTCTTCTTCTTTACGATCGCATGAGCGCGAGCTCTGCTAACGCGCAGTTGCTGCCGTGGCTTGGGGGTGGGTTGGGCTATACTTTGAACGCTTATAACTCCATTTCTAGATGCATGATCTTGATGAAATTTTCAGAGTAGATTAAGGATATCTAAATGTATCTATGTGCCAAATTTCAAGTCTCTAGTATTTGAAATGCGTTTTTTGCAAATTGTGGGCGAAGGGGGCGTGGCATCCAAAATCCAAAAATTACATAATCTGCGTATTCATAATATCTATCTAAATATACAAAGTCGAAGTCTTTAACTAAAACGGTGTAGAAGCTATGCTCAAAAAACCAAAAAAATAGAAACGAATTTTCGATTTTTTATCGATAATTTGGAAATGGGATGAGTTATCGAAAAACCAAAATAAACTCGTACTGCGTAGCTAACATACTCGTGTTCATGTGAAATTTCAGCTCTCTAGCTCTTGTAGTTTCCGAAATCTCGACGTTCATACGGACGGACGGACGGACGGACGGACGGACGGACGGACGGACGGACGGACGGACGGACGGACAGACGGACAGGGCTCATTCAACTTATTTTTTTATGCTGATCAAGAATATATATACTTTATGGGGTCTGCGACGTCTCCTTCTGCCTGTTACATACATTTTCACAAAACCATTATACCCTGAATTCCCATTTTCAATGGGTTCAGGGTATAAAAATAGTGAAAAATTGATGAATACTTGCAAAATGCCTCATTTTCCTCATTGTACTCTGCTCAGTTAATTTCATGTTTTTTATACCCTGAACCCATTGAAAATGGGAATTCAGGGTATAATGGTTTTGTGAAAATGTATGTAACAGGCAGAAGGAGACGTCGCAGACCCCATAAAGTATATATATTCTTGATCAGCATAAAAAAATAAGTTGAATGAGCCCTGTCCGTCTGTCCGTCCGTATGAACGTCGAGATTTCGGAAACTACAAGAGCTAGAGAGCTGAAATTTCACATGAACACTCATATGTTAGCTACGCAGTACGAGTTTATTTTGTTTTTTCGATAACTCATCCCATTTCCAAATTATCGATAAAAAATCGAAAATTCGTTTCAATTTTTTTGGTTTTTTGGGCATAACTTCTACACCGTTTTAGCTAAAGACTTCAAATTTGTATATTTAGATAGATATTATGAATACGCAGATTATGTAATTTTTTGTTTTTGGATGCCACGCCCCCTTCGCCCACAATTTGCAAAAAACGCATTTCAAATACTAGAGACTTGAAATTTGGCACATAAATACATTTAGCTATTCCTAATCTACTCTGAAAATTTCATTAAGATCATGCATCTAGAAATGGAGTTATAGGCGTTCAAAGTATAACCCAACCCACCCCCAAGCCACGGCAGCAACTGCGCGGTTAGCAGAGCTCGCGCTCATGCGATCGTAAAGAAGAAGAGTATCACTTTTTTTGCAGGGTTCAGGGGATCTCGTAGTCGAGCCGTCTCGACTAGAGCCTTCTTACTTGTTTTTTTTTTAACGCTTAGTTCACTGTGACGCTTACTTCATTGTGTTCACTGTGAAATTGGGAAATTGAGGTTAAAGTTATTCGTTTCCTAACAGTTCAATACTGTAACAACTATTTATGTGTGCGTTCAGAAATTTATTTTATGCAAAATAAATAAGTATTACTATTAATAACAACAATACCCTGAACCCTGCAAAAAAACTAACACTCTTCTTCTTTACGAACGCATGAGCGCGCTCTGTTAGCCGCGCAGTTGCTGCCGTGGCTTGGGGGTGGGCTGGGCTGAACTTTGGACGCTTATAACTCCATTTCTAGATAGACGATCATAATGAAATTTTTAAAGTAGATTAAGAGTATCTAAATGTATCTATGTGCCGAATATTAGTATCTAGTATTTGAAATGCGTTTTTTTTTTAATTTGGGGGAAGGGGCGTGGCATCCAAAATCTGACAATTACATAATCTGCGTATTCATAATATCTATCTAAATATACACGGTGTAGAAGTTATGACAAAAAATCGTAAAAAATAGAAACGAATTTTCGATAATTTGGAAATGGGATGAGTTATGGAAAAAACAAAATAAACTCGACTTCGTAACTAACATATGAGTGTTCATGTGAAATTTCAGCTCTCTAGCTCTTGTAGTTTCCGAAATCTCGACGTTCATACGGACGGACGGACAGGGCTCAATCAATTTATTTTTTTATGCTGATCAAGAATAAATATACTTTATGGGGTCTGCGACGTCTCCTTCTGCCTGTTACATACATTTTCACAAAACCATTATACCCTGAATTCCCATTTTCAATGGGTTCAGGGTATAAAAAAATTAATGAAAATTTTACTTCATATTTGAATCCCCAAATGGGGATCCATCTGGTGGCGAAACAGAGTTCGCCGGGTTTGCTAGTATAATACATAACATAACGTGAAGTAAACAGCAGAGCCTCCTGCTGTTAGAACTAGCATTGCCATATGGTTGGGTTGGGAGGTTGTAGAGTTGTCGTGGAGGTATTATCCGAGTAATTTTGCGTGTTGTTAACTTAAAATATCCTCATGCTATCACTCTGAAAGAGTGAGGCAAATATAGTTGTTTTTGCTTGGATGTTGCTGAGTGAGTGGGTAGAGAGAGAGAGAGAGAGAGAGAGAGAGAGAGAGAGACCAAGAAAGCTGTTATTGATCGGATATTGCTGAGTGTGTGAGATAGAGATGGCTATTCATCCCATTCGCACAGGGTCGTTAAGGTTGTCAGCAAACGTAGAGAATCGACTAGAAATTAGGGTAGAACTAAGTTATTCTGACGGCTCTCCGGCATAAATATAGTTATATTAATTAGTGCACGAGTCATTGTATCGTATATGTGGAACCTTTAAACTTTCGATTTGTCAATCTGTCCTTCGGTCTATCGGCTAGCTTTAATTAAGGCTCTTGCTTAAATCTTATATAAAATAAGTAGCACAAGCATTTCCCGACGCTAACTAATTAATGCGCATATGCTCGATGCTATCGTCATACCGTCATCCTCCGCACCATCATCTGCTCTACATTGTCATCATCAAAATCAGCTACGTATGTAGGTGCGCAAGTCTCTGCTGATGCCGATGTGTGTGTGTGTGTGTGGGACTCACGTAAATCAGCCTGGCTTGCTGTACAGGTGACAGCACATCAGTTGGCCCCGAAAGGTGCCAGAGAATGCATCCAGCTTTGGTCGCGTTTCAGATAGAAATATGTTTGGTCTGTGGTTCAAATTGACGGTAGATGCAGATCGTTTCAGTACCTAGAACGAGATACAGAAATATAATTATATATTACGATGTTTGGCAAAACGGCTTTTACTAGTGCAGTGCGTTGTGCGCGTGGTTATTATCGAGAATTGTTTCGGATACTCAGTTGTTGATCTCGGGAAAGGGATATCCCTTTAAGGAACAGTAAGCTCATTTGCTGTCGTGCTGTGCTCTATTGCTTAATTAAGTTTGAGGCGGTTTTTTTTATACCCTGAGCCCAGTGCAAATGGGAAATCAGGGTCTCAAGTATTTGAAATGCGTTTTTTTTAATTTGGGGGTGAAGGGGGCGTGGAAATTACATAATCTGTGTATTCATAATATCTATCTAAATATACAAACTTGAAGTCTTTAGCTAAAACGGTGTAGAAATTATGCTCAAAAACATAAAAAATTGAAACGAACATGTTAGTTACGCAGTACGAGTTTGTTGTTTTTTCGATAACTCATCCTATTTCCAAATTATCGATAAAAATCGATAATTCAATTCCTTTTTTCACGTTTTTTGAGCATAACTTCCTCACCGTTTTAGCTATATTTAGATGGATATTATGGATACGTATGTATCCATTATTATGTAGTTTTCAGATTTTGGATGCCACGTCCCCTTCGCCATCAATTTGAAAAAAAAAAAAAACATTTTAAATACTAGAGACTTACAATTTGGCACATAGAAACATGTAGACACTCTTAATCTACTCAACTGTGTGAAGAGTATTAGCTTTTCTTACAGGGTTCATGGTATCTCGTAGTCGAGCAGTTTCGACTAGAGCCTTCGTACTTGTTTTATTTTATTTAATAATTTCTTCATTTTTTTTTTTTTTAACTGTCAGGATGCTGGGTGGAGTGGGTGCCCGACGCGGTAGGGTCACATCCCCGATGGGACGCTTGGCAAGCGCAAATACCTTCAGTCTGGATGACAACATTGCCATCATTGGAGATGGCGTCACCAGGGGTGGCACACCGCCAGGCTCGAACCCGTTTAGCAAGCGTCGGCGACCGCTAGCAGCCGCTGGATCGGACAGTTGTGCAACATTTCAACTTCGTCTTAACTTGGGTGACATTATGTAAGTATCATCCATTATAAATGCATTCTCGAATCTACTTAAAATACTATATACAATATTATGGAGATTTTATGGTTAATATACTTAGGTTTGTTGTTGACGATTATACTTTTTATACCCTGAATTCCCATTTTGTGAAAATGTGTATGTAACAGGCAGAAGGACACGTCGCAGACCCCATAAAATACAAAAGCTAGAAAGCTGAAATTTATTATCGATAAGAAATCGAAAATTCGTTACTTTTGTTTAGGTTATTTAAGCATAACTTCTAGCTAGAGATTATTATTATTATTCTTCCGAGTCTAAGTATTTATACCCAAACCCATGCGTAAATTCATCTCTTAAATCTAAAGTGTTAATTGCTGAGTTTGTAAGACTCTGCATTGTCCTATTGTCCCATTGAAAATGGGAATTCAGGGTATAATGGTTTTGTAAAAATGTATGTAACAGGCAGAAGGAGATGTCGCAGACCCCATAAAGTATATATATTCTTGATCAGCATAAAAAAATAAGTTGATTGAGCCCTATCCGTCTGTCCGTCCGTCCGTCCGTCCGTCCGTGTGAACGTCGAGATTTCGGAAACTACAAAAGCTAGAGAGCTGAAATTTCACATGAACACTCGTATGTTAGCTACGCAGTACGAGTTTATTATCGATAAAAAATCGAAAATTCGTTTCAATTTTTACGTTTTTTGGGCATAACTTCTACACCGGTTTAGCGAAAGACTTCAAATTTGTATATTTAGATAGATATTATGAATACGAAGATTATGTAATTTTCAGATTTTGTATGCCACGCCCCCTTCGCCCCCAATTTAATACGATTATAAATTTAAATTTAATAATAAGAGCTCAAAGTATAGCCCAACCAACCCCCAAGCCACGACAGCAACTGCGCGGTTAACAGAGCGCGCGCCTATACGTGCGTAAAGAAGAAGAGTATCACCTTTTTTGGGTTCAGGGTATCTCGTAGTCGAGCCATCTCGGCTAGAGCCTTCTTACTTGTTTATTTTGACAAATAGTGAATCTTATAGCTCTTGATAAGCACTATAATTGGTGCTAAGGGTGATTTTAAACAAGTGTTATTTTTCGAGATAATTACAAAAAACCAAGCGTGTCGAACGTGACAAAAAGTGGAAGTTGATTTTGAAATTAACAATTCAATCGCAGATTTTAGCAAAACCTTAAGTGATAAATTATTATATTTAATTTTAAATTATCAGAAATTGACACATCTTAATTATGTTTTTTATTTGATTCCAAAATATTGGGTAGTTTATTTTATTTTTTAGTTTTAACCAGGGTCGAACGTGACGTGTCGAACGTGACATTTTTTCCACCATACTTTTTTCTTATTTTTTTGTAAACTTTTTATGTAATTGAAGGAATAGAATTGATTTTCAATATATTCAATTTATTAATTATTTGAAAAACTTAAAAACAAGAAAACTAAAATAGGTAATTTCATTCTAAATTAGTTAAACCAAAATAACAAAATTTAAATAACTAACTTAAATTAAAATATTTATAGTCAATTATGCCAATGCAACAAAACGCATGAAACTTTGATGTACGCCATTTGCTTTTAACGTCGGTGCATTTTTGAATCAATTTATAACTTAGACACAAAGTTTTGGCTTGAACTGATGACAAAAAATATTTGAAAGCAACTAACATTATTTTTACGCATTCATAAAAGGAAAAGTAAATCGGGTAATCTAAGGTTCATTCGTTGGATTTCTTTTATTGACGGCTAAAATTCTATCAACGGAACCCTTTTGGTGACAGGTGGCGAAAATAAATTCCATGCATCGTAACAACCTCGAATTTCATTTATGATGTCATTTAAACTATTTAAAATGTATTTATTTTTGAATTGAGCGGAGCTTCCTTCGGATAAAATTTATATTTTTGTAAAAACCAAAAACATCTGAATAATTTCGCGAATAAGACTCAACACAAAAATATAAACTGCTTGTTATACTCATCTCTATTCAAAAATCAAATATTTCGTTTCATTATTGACAACATGGGTTTCAAATTCCTTTTAATTTAATCAACAATTTTTCAATACCTTACTACGGTGTCGAACGCTACACACTTTAAATATAACGCTACTATCAAACGGTTGAATATATTCGTGTGAAATTTTTTTTAATACATTTGTAATTAAAAACTATGTTTGCTACCAAATTTTGACACTGATTGCCCAAATACATTTGGCTTAGGCATAATAAACCCTCTTTTTCGCGGTCGAACGTGACATCGAAATATAGGGTGAAACAAACGAAAAAATTTGCCGTTTTTGTTATTGCATCGTTCCTTTTACATTTTTCTCTTACTATTTAAAGGTAAACGAAGAATAAAAAAAAAATTTTTTATTGCATAGTGTCTCTCTATAAGAACATGAATAAAAACAAAATGTGCAATAGAAATGCTCAAAACAGAACTTCTGCACTTGTTCAGCTTTGGGTGTCAATATTTCGAGATGTGTTATGTATATATATAACATTGGTTTATATTAGTTAAATTTAATATATTCGCTATAAAAAAATGTTATAAGACAATGTATTCATTGACTTTGAATTTTTCGGCTGTGGTTGACCTTTCTGGAGAATTGCCCATATGTAGATAAATATAGAGATTTACATATGTATTGTTGTTTTGAATATGTATGTTTAAGTTTCTCAAGTTGACCATTTTTTTGTCCTATATACATAATGCTTACTGTTAGGCTCAGCTAGATAAGAGTATTTCTATTGCAAAGATCCTTTCTTATATTTGGCAAATTGTGAAATTTCGCCAATTAAACAAGCCTACAAGCCTTGCCCATAGATGGCGCCGTAGCATAAGCAGCCCTGACAGAGAGTCAGTTGAATAAATCGATAAGTGACTAGCAAGCATAATTGCTAACCAGCTGTCAACATGCTTTGTTTTTTTCCGGTTTCCTTTTTTTTTGGTAATCGTATGGTGCTTAGAGAGACCCAAAAATTCTGCGCCGCACGAATGGTGGATGAAAGCATCATGCGAAAGCTTAAAGCTCCCCATTGTCATATGAGCAATAGAATAGCTACTATTGAGCACTGCTCTCAGAAGGAAAGAACGCACAGCTATAGTAACGCCTCATATATACATCTCTTTTGGTCACACGCCGCGCCGAAGACAGCGTCTTGGTTACATCAAGTGATGTGCAGTTTATTTGCGGCGGCAGTGCCTGCTAGTTCCGTGCGAAGCTTTTTTATGTTCGATCCAAAGCGCAGGACTGTTTGGTTAGCTGGCTGTGCGTGTAGTGGTAGTGTGTGTGTGTAATATGTAAAGTGTAACACAAAGTCTTCATCGACTTGCGTTTGTTAAGTTTTTTCGTCCAACTGGTGAGACAAAGTCGGAAAACAGCGGTTTTTGTTTTTTATTTTTATACACGACAAGCAAGCCCAGAAAGCCTGTCCAGCAGCATTTCTAGTGTACTATTAATGTATAAAACATAAATTTATGGCCATTTATTTTAATTGGGTCTGAAATACTCGACTTTTCGTGGTGGCAAAAAAAAAAAAAAAAAAAAATCGGGTCGAGTGGTGAATATAAAGTTAGAAAAAGTTCATCCGAATAATTGCGAAATTGAAATTGAAATGGAAGCCATGAAATATACTCATGTATATGTATATATGTATATGTATATTGAACATGTAATTGAAGTGAAATAGACGGAGAAGTGAATCCAAAGAAAATCCTGCATTAATAATATTCGCTCGCCGCCCATTAAACAGTTCACAACCGCATCCACGCACACACACATATACATATACACATATATATAAATACGTACATACATACAAACAAACGAACACAAGGAAAGCACCTGCTATTCCACATAGCCATAGTCATTGCCAAGCCGTAGCCCCTGCCGAAGCCCTTGCCGTACAATAATGTTGGTCGCGCATCGCTCGTTGGTGTCGCTCAGAGTATAATTGTTGAGTAGTCGATAACATTTATAGTTAAATAGCCTCAATATACGCACTTGACGTACATATTTATATATAGATATATGCCTACATGTGCATACATACATCACATCCAGTTACAAATGCGACAGTGAATGCGACAGTATATGCGCGCATATACATATGTATATGTATATGTGTTTGCGTGCGTGCCAGCCCGCGTGGCTCTGTGTGCGTATGTGTGACTTGAGCTTGGTACTGGGTCAGCGGGTTGGTAGCACAACGGGTGGAATGTTGCACGGGTGGTAACGGCGTCAGAGCGAGCGTCAGCGTCAGCGTCAACGACAGTTTTTGACAATGCCAAGTGAATTTTTGTTTCTGTTTCGGTTACAGCGGTTTTTATAATGTGCTCGTGTATGCGTCGCAAGGTGAATGAATTGTATTCAGCACCAGCAGAAGCAGTAGCATCAAATAATTTACGTTTATTACATGTCTGTATGTGCGTACATGGCTGAAATGGCTGTTATCTATTTATATATATATATATATATATATATATATATATATATATATATATATATATATATATATATATATATATATGTCAATATGTTAAGAAGAAGCAAAAGTACAAGAGTTCAGGGGGTACTTTTTATTGTTTATTATGTTAATTTTTTATTTTTTATTTATTTGAGTGCCCTCGAGAATGCAAATGGGTTTTTGTGTGCTAATGGGATTTGTACAGACATACTTACATTCTTATGTTTACATTTAGCATTTCCTGAGCTGTGTGTAATCATGTTCGGTTTACCTATACATTTACACTTGACAACAAAGCTGTGATGCTCGACGAAATAATAAATTCATATGTAAATTTTTGCAGCGAAACGCGGAAGCTTAAATTGGTTGGGGTATGTATGTATGTATGTGTATATTACCTACATGCATATACATATGTACTAGTGCATGCGTGCTATGTACGTATGCGCGTGTGTGTGTGTGTGTGGAGCTGTTGTTGTGTTTATTTTGATTTGTAGGCTTAAGTTCAATTCTCTGTTCTGTTATGTTCTGTTCTGTTATTTTTTTGCCATTTCTTGTTTTCTCGTTTGTCATCTAGGCCAAAAGCGAAACACACAAAAATGGCAGATAACACGATGACGTCACTAAACTACATTTATTTTGTACATCTTTACCAGCACAGCACAACGAATTAGCTATTTTTAGCAGTACAATTTATACATGGTTAGTTCCACAACTATTAAGCCTGTTAGGGTCAAGAGTATGAAATGCTATTGCAAAAAGATTGCGCTCTATTCAATTTATTCATGAATATTTTAAATATAATTCATTAGCATGGTGAGGGAAATTGAAAATTTGAAGCCTACTTTTCAGCGCTGGAATTGTATGTCAAAAGTATCTCAGTTTATCAATAATTTGCGGCCAAGACAAACGCTACAAAATGGTGGCTTCTTTCCCCTCGCCTTCGTAAATTTTTAAATTAATAATCGCCTGTTATAAATAGCAATTAATGTGCTTATACACGCACGCCATATATATTAGTGAATTCTCTGTGTTGCGACCAATGCATTGCAACAATGCAATGTTGGAAACGTTAAGGCATATTATTTGTTATTAGCAACATATGGCTAGTATGTATATCAGTTAAAGTGTGTGTGTGTGTATATTAACAAATGTTAATAATAAAACTCATTTTTAACCAAGCAAAAGCGCCGTTACTGATCCAAATTCTACGTGCTCTCGGCAGCGCAGTTACAGATATTTTTTCGTCTTTAATTTACCATTCCGCACAACTCACCACAGCGTGTTGAACATTTTCATGACCACACTTACGTATGTATGCGTGTACCTCTGCCTCTGCTTGTGCTTGCGCTTGTGCCTGTGTGCGTTTGTGTTTTTGTATGGGTATGCAAGAGCCGAACGTTTCATCCCCTAACTTTTCATTCATATCGCGCTCCAGTAATAAAATTATGTACTGATAGCTGAAACTCTATTTACATACATACAAGAATATAGAGTGGAGCACAAAACAAAAAAAGTGAAATGTTTTCTTATTATAAATTGATTTCATATAATTTTAACCGGGTTTTACTTTATGTATATGCACATATACACCTACATAAATACATATGAATATTTATATACATATGTACATAGATAGATGTGCGCGTGGCATGTGTGTACTTGCTGTTTTGTGGATGTGCCAAGTGACATATATACATACATGCATGCATATATACGAGTGCATGCCAACGTGCATATGTATATGCGTATGTATGTAAGCATGAATGCATATGTTTGGTGTGTGTATTTCGATAGGTCATGAACTGAATTGACCCTAACAAATCAAAACCATTTCGTAGCGCGACACACTCATTAGGTTTAGTGAGATCTTTAAATAAATAATTATATATATGAATACATATATGCATACAATAGAATAATGAATATAAATGTGCTTTAAAAAAAAAAAATTTTTTTTAAAATCGGTTTAATATCTGTGAATAGAATTGAATGAAATCAAATTTCATTTCAAATTGTTTAATGATAATTTATGTAACAATAATTTCATGTGCCTCTCATTAATTAGCATTTTGTGCAATAATATAAAATATTATAATAATAATAATAAGTTAAGAGCAAAAAGCAATAAGTAAATATATAAATCACAAGAAACGAAAAAAGGAGAAAAGAAGAAAATTGTCTCCAGAAAGCTAAAGTGAAATGCTCCTTGATATTGATACATATTCCTACATACATACATAAATACACACGTGCATATATATATATATATATATATATATATATATATATATATATATATATATATATATATATATATGCATATGTATGTGTATATGCGTATGTATATGTATAAATATATATAACGGACAACCAAGCCGGCCATTGCGAAATCATTGTACAGCCTTTGGCTACCCAACTAAATGTCCGGTTGCCACATTTGTGCCATGCGGACGGCGTGTCACATCCGACAAATGCGTATTGTTGTTCATCTTGTGTAATATAATTATGGCCGAGCGGTCGTTACAAAAGTATCAAAAATTGGATATAGTGACGGTATGTATAAACAGTATTTACAGCGGTGTTCTCTAGTCTTTATTAGGATCTATATATATATATATATATATATATATATATATATATATATATATATATATTAAATAATTGATGTATGCATGTTACAATTGTAGGTTGGAAGCAGCTCAGGAAGCAGTGCTAGCAGGGCATCAACAGGACTCCTTAGGCGGGGGGCACTTGGGTCGAAAGGGAGCCCATCGCTTAGCTGATAGAATGGGTGGCCCGAAAAAAGAGGAAAATCCACCAGGTGGTGGTCCGACGTCATTGTTTATCCTAACCGAGGATAACCCAATTAGAAAGTACACACGATTCATCATTGAATGGCCGCCCTTTGAGTACGCTGTGTTATTGACAATCATAGCCAACTGTGTTGTGTTGGCATTAGAAGAGCATTTGCCAGAGGGCGACAAGACAGTATTGGCTCAAAAATTGGTAAGCAACATGACAAAAATTAATAACATTTGCAATAGTAATGATAATCTCATAATAAGAAATCATTAAAATAAATTTCATCATCATGATCATTATACAAATAATATATTCATCATCATTTTATATTATACGTTTTATTAATTTATTCGTAATTTACTGAATAATAATTATATATTAAATATAAATGTAGGTACTAAGTTAAATAAAATAGTAAATATGTTTGAATAAAAAGCAATATATTTCTATTCTTCGTTTAATATTTTAAGCACATTTCTTAATAAAAGTTCATTCAACAGACTAAACTTTAAAATTCTCTGATTTAATTTAACAATTCATATCAGAGCTTTTTAAAGTAAGTTAGTATAATAAATAGTTTTTGAAATAAAAATAAAAATAGCAAGTAAGAAGTCTCTAGTCAAGACGGCTCGGCTACGAGATACCATGAACCCTGCAAAAAAAACTAATACTCTTCTTTACGAACGTATGAGTGCGAGCTCTGCTAACCGCGCAATTGCTGCCGTGGCATGGGGTAGGTTTGGCTATACTTTGGTCGCTTATAACTCCATTTCTAGAAGGACGATCTACATGAAATTTGCAGAGTATATTAAAAGTATCTGAATGTATCTTTGTTCCAAATTGAAAAGTTTCTAATTTTTGAAATGCGTTTTTATACCCTGAGCCCATTAAAAATGTGAAATCAGGGTATAATGGTTTTGTTAAAAGTATGTAACAAGCAGAATTGGGCGTGGCCATTAAGTATATATATTTCTGATCAGCACAAAAAAATAAGTTGATCTAGCCCTGTCCTTCTGTTATAAAATTATATCTCGTTCATCTTTAGAGTTAGAGTCTCCAGGTCTTCTGCATATATATAGATACTAATTTATTACAATTTCGGTTTTTGTTAGATTTTGAATTCCGGTCCACCAATGGGTGGCGAAGGGGGCGTGGCATTTAAAATCTGAAAATGACAAAATCTGCGTATCCATAATATCCATCTAAATATAAATTTGAAGTCTCTAGATAAAGCGGTGTAGAAGTTTGCTGAAAAAACATGAAAAAGAGTAAACGAATTTTTTATCGATAATTTTGAAATGGGATGAGTTATCGATGCGTAACTAACATACGAGTATTCATGTGAAATTTCAGCTCTTTTGCCTTTGTAGTTCCGGACGAACAGGGCTATATCAAGTTTTTTTTTTGTGCTGATCAAGAATATTAAAATTAATAATAATAAATACAAACAAGTAAGAATGCTGTAGTCGAGACTAGAGATGGGCATGGGCCGAAATTTTGCACCCAACTCGACCCTGCCGAAGAGCCAAATTTTACCCGTACCCGAAAGCTACAAAAATTTTAATGAGAAATACAACTTTTATGCTTTATATATTTACTTAGTAATAGTAGAAATGAAAAGAAAAAGACGGCTCGACTCCGAGATACCCTGAATTCAGCAAAAAAGAAACTCTTCTTCTTTACGATGAGCGCGCGCTCTGATAACCGCGCAGTTGCTGCCGCTGCTTGAGGGTGGGTTGGGCTGAATTTTGGACACGTATAACTCCATTTCTAGAAAGACGATCCTGATGAAATTTTCAGAGTAGATTAAAAGTATTCAAAAGTATCTATTTGCTAAATTGCAAGTCTATAGTATTTAAAATGCCATTACAATGGGTTCAGGGTATAAAAATAACGTATCGAGATTCGCGCTTGACAATCTTGTGCGCCTGTCATTTAATATTTTGCCTGATGACGAAAAAACTCTCGCTTGTAGTATAGCTCACAGGGATACATACAATATTTTTGGCCCCCACTTGTAATAGTGTACACGAAGTTAAGAAAGGAGAATATTTGCAATGAAATTGAAATTGAAAATATTTAAATATCTCACAATTGCCTTTTCATATTTCCAAATTATTTCGGGTAATGCGGGTTGGGCGGCGTAACCCGCAACCGGCCGTACCCAACCCGAAACTTGATTTTCCAGCCCAAACCCACGGGTACGCGACAAAAATCCAGCCCCTAGTCGAGATTGCTCGACCACGAAATCCACTGAGCCGTTCTTATCGACGTTCTGGAACAAACTTGTTCTGCATGTGTAATATACGGACCTAACACAAAAAGAATGAACTCTCTAGCTCTTATATCTACGAAAATCGACGAGTTCATACATTCGGGCGGACGGAGGGACGTACAGACGGACAGGGCTCTATCATCATATTTTTTCTGCGGATCAAGAATATATATACTATGGGGTCTGCCCCGCCTCCTTCTGCCTGTTACATACTTTTAACAAAACCATTAAACCCTGATATTCCATTTTCAATGGGCTCAGGGTATAAAAAAGAAATAAATAAATAAATATATATATATATATAAATAAATAAATGAATTTAACGAATGTATATATAGTATACTCTTAAAATATAATTTTATTTTAAGTGATTAATTTGGTTGTAATCTCTTCTGTTTCTAGGAAAAAACGGAGGCCTATTTTTTATGCATTTTCTGTGTAGAAGCATCGCTCAAGATCCTTGCCTTAGGGCTTGTTCTGCATAAACACTCCTATCTCAGGAATATTTGGAACATCATGGATTTTTTCGTTGTAGTGACGGGGTAAATATGTAATTTAATCGCCAAGCTAAAACCATATATCTCTTAAATAATCTTTATTTTTTGGTTATCGTCCATTGTGACAAAAATAAGTGAAAATGTTTTAATTTCTTATTGTCATTTATTATTTCAAATGTATTTCTTCAGTTGCTCTTTAATATCATATTGAAAGAAAATACCCAACGTGTTCTTTTATAGATATTACTTAGTTTAATTACCAGGATCTACTGAATTCATTGTGATAACGGTCATAACCGGGCGGGCTATACATATTTTATTTGGATTTTTGTTTTTTAAATTTTATCCATATAAAAGCATTAAAAGTTTGGCAATAAGCCAAAAAGGGGAACAAAAAACTAAATAAAGACTTTGTAAGCTATATAAATTTAAGAATAATTTAATGTTCAAATATTTTGGCAGACAAAGAAATATTTATAAATGAGTATGTATAAGGACTTTTAGCTATAGATAGACTCACTTTTAACAATATGCAACTTGATGGCAAGTTAATTTATTTGTTGTTCACACACTCATATATGTATATATATATACCGACTTTTATATGGCAACTCCAATGCCAAACAGTGCCATGACGATATTTGCCGAGGCCAATATTGATGTTGACCTACGCATGTTGCGTTCGTTTCGCGTTTTACGGCCGCTGAAACTTGTATCCCGAATACCAAGTAAGAAACAATTTAGCTGCCGAAATTATATATTTAATATAACAAAAAGAAAATGATTCCTTAGGCCAGTTAAGTTTTATATATGTCACTTACTTCAGTTAGTCATTATGTACATTCAATTATAGCTATAGATAATTAGGGGCTAGTTAAAAACAAATCAAACTAATGACAAATGTTTTATTTTAAATATTCTCTTTTCATATAAATATATATATATATAATACTACATCTAAAAGATATTGGATCCTTTGAGCATTTACAGTTAGTAGAAGCTCCAGCGTTCCATTTATCCATATGCAATAGAAAATGTGTGTATCATTCGTTCATAGCTTAGTTAGAAAAATGCATAACATTTTTGTCTGTATAGTTAAGTTTCTTTCTTGGCGATTGCCACTGATTTTCGTTACATACACTGTACTACATAATTTACATCTAAAATCACCTTATGCGAATATCTTGCATATCTTATTATTTGAATAAAAAATCTACTTAGTAATACGCTTTTCAAAAATCTTGATCAACGACCTAACGTTCATCGAAAATGCTAAACAGTTATCATTTCTATGATAACAACCTTTTTTTTTATAGATATAGGAATATCAATTGAAAAGCGCAATCCTAATTGTTGATTTGTAAATTTTGATATATTTTGTTGGCCTTCATAATGACATGCGATCTTTTGGGATTGACATACTTTTAATATATATAAATATATATACAGAGATTATATTTAATATTGTCTTTTATTATTTCTACTCTATGATCAGGTTAATAACATAGATATTGGTAATTTAAAAAAAATTTAAAAAAATAGATATATATTTAAAAACTCTGTGTATAGAGTTCTGTATTTGGGATGTAGTATACTAAATTGGTTAGAGGAGATACAAATGATACAACGTTTAAAGAGGTCTATCAAGTAGCACACGAATACTTAATACAATGTAGCATATAAGAAAACTGTTCTAACTAAAGATTTATTAGTAAGTTTACTAGATAAACAATATATTTTAATTTTAGATATAGGACTCACATAAATAGATGTGACTAAAATATTATTTTTACATAATAATTTAGCATTAAAAAAAATTATTATTTTATTTTCTAAATTTTCAAGACTGCAAACATTTGTGATTTCAAATCACTTTCTCTTACTAAATTAAGATACTATATGATATATGAAATAATTTTAATTTTTTTCTAGTAGGATCATTTCGAGCTACTACTTAAAAAACATAAATTATAAATACATTATTACAAAAAAATTGTTTTTATTTATTGACAAAGTGAATACAATAAATATTTATAAAATTCCTATAAAAAATTGAAAAATTGAAAATAATTTGTAAAAAGTAATTTGAAATATAAAAGAAAATATTAGTCGTTGTGAAGTAAATATACTAATGTATATTTATTTACAGCTGTGTTCACAAAAATATAGCATTTGATGCTAACAGAGAGTCCAAAAATGTATGCATATCCCTTTTTATAGATTCAGTTCTTTGACTTTTTTTTTTTTGTAAAATGGAATATAGTAATAAGAAAAACGGAAAAGGTCCATTAACTTCATTATATATTTGTAAGTTTTTTGCACTTTTGTTCTTATACCCACAAAATTCGCTGTTCACAAAAATAGCAGTTTTTCATTTAATTGTGAAAAAAGTAAAGAAAATGTTTACAAATCTGCCAAATAAAAGTTTAATTAATTAGATAATTATTTTTTACTATTATTTGGATTAAAATTCACTAAACTAATGCTAAAAGTTTCATGATGTTGGAATAGCCATGCATTGCTCTTGTTAGAGATTTAAAATAAAAACAATTCCACATTTGCCGAATTCAAAAATTGAACTGTTTATTTCTTAATATCCTACTGCTTAAATAGTACCTAGTACCTTAAAAAATACTTCCAGCCTCTTTTCGATCGCTAAGCCGTTCTCACGTCTCACCTTACATTTGTATTACTTTCGGCGTTTGTCGCTGCAGCTAAGGGATGGATTACTGGGCTTCAAATAACGCACAGGTTATCGACTATTGCCTATTTTTAGACTATGTTCCCTAAAAGGGATAAATAGTCTATTGGGTTTGTGCAATGTCCGTCTTGCTGTCCGTCCGTCAGTCCGTATGAACGCAATATTTTTCGGCGCTATTAGAGCTAAGAATTGAAATTTGGAACATATACTCATATATGCTCCCAAATAATAAAGTGTAAACATTTTCCTGATCCGCCCACTAGGCGTGTGGCAAATCGGAAAACTCTTGCACCCGTATGCCAGTAATCATACTAGGTGAAGAGCTGCAATTTTGAGAGTTGCAATTTGGAATACATACTCGCGGTGACAACCCAAGTTCAAAAAGCTATGGCGTTTATATCTACGCGTATTGGGGGCGTGGAAAATCGGGAAAAACGTATCTTCTGCACTTTTAAAGATAGAACGCTGAAATTTGGCATGTGAGTTATTGTTATGATTCCTGGGTTCGAGTCCCGCTGGAAACTTTTTGTTTATTAATCGAAAACTTATAAATTTTATTTTTTAAATGCATTAATATTTGTATATTTATGTTAAAAAGGCTTCTTCCATCTTAGCAATTACTATAAAGCTATTATAAGCATGTATGTATTATGCGGTTGGCCACAACAAACTTCTATGCCGATTTGCCACGCCCCCAGTGGGCGTAGGCGCACAATTTTTGGCCAGTTCTTAGAAAGAGCCGAGGCTAACTTAACTGCAAAATTTGGTTGCTTACACTCCAAAAATACGAAAATTACAGGGTATTTTTCTATATGCCATGACCCGAAAGAGGCTGAAAAATTATTTTTGGGTCATCGATAGAGGAGGACATTAGTAACCGAACCATCAAATTTTCAAGCTTCTAGCTCTAAAACTGTAGGAGATATAAACTTTTGCGGTTTGCCACGCCCCCTGGGGGCGTAGATATATCCGCCATAGCTTATTGATCTTGGGTTGACTGAGTTGAACTGAGTATACATGCCAAATTTCAAGTCTCTAGTGTTAATAGTGTTAAAAATATAGCACAATTTGAAAAATCACTATATATTCAGCTCCGATAAAACTTTTTGATCAAAAAGTTTTATCGGAGTCAGCTCGAATATATAGTGATTTTTCAAATTGTGCTATATTTTTAACACTATTAACACTAGAGACTTGAAATTTGGCATGTATACTCAGTTTGTCAACCCAAGATCAATAAGCTATGGCGGATATATCTACGCCCCCAGGGGGCGTGGCAAACCGCAAAAGTTTATATCTCCTACAGTTTTAGAGCTAGAAGCTTGAAAATTTGATGGTTCGGTTACTAATGTCCTCTTTCCTCTATCGATGACCCAAAAATAATTTTTCAGCCTCTTTCGGGTCATGGCATATAGAAAAATACCCTGTAATTTTCGTATTTTTGGAGTGTAAGCAACCAAATTTTGCAGTTAAGTTAGCCTCGGCTCTTTCTAAGAACTGGCCAAAAATTGTGCGCCTACGCCCACTGGGGGCGTGGCAAATCGGCATAGAAGTTTGTTGTGGCCAACCGCATAATACATACATGCTTATAATAGCTTTATAGTAATTGCTAAGATGGAAGAAGCCTTTTTAACATAAATATACAAATATTAATGCATTTAAAAAATAAAATTTATAAGTTTTCGATTAATAAACAAAAAGTTTCCAGCGGGACTCGAACCCAGGCCATTTTAAAATAACATGTAATCGTTAGCTAAACCTAAATAAATTCACCGTTGATGAGCTCATCAGCTGATCAGCAGCTTGTGACGTCACAAAACAAACAATCGCAATTCCAGGAATATGTATACACTCTTGGATGTGTATACACTTACAAACAGCTGTTTACACATGCATACATACACATATGCATGCATGCTTGCCACGCAGCGTGGCAAATCGGAAAAGCACAATTCATATGCCTATGTTTATAAATATCTTATTATCAATTGGCGCTGGCGACAAGCATTTTATTATAAATATAATAATATAAAATACACAAATATAAATAAAATTAAAAAATAAAGATTTTTGGAAAAGAGTGCAATGCGGGATTCGAGAACCCACTCACCTAAGTGCGGCTTGCATATCGCTTACCACCAGCGCCACTGCCTTGGTCTGGGTTACGTTAACTAAATCTATAGGGCACTGCTAGAGCGCCTTTTGACAAAACTAAAGTAACGATTGAAAAATTCACAATTCAATTGCCGAAATACTATTTTGTTTATTAAATGTTTATTAAATAAATAAACGGCACCTACAGGAACAGAGTCTCTCGCAGTTAGTTGCGCCTAACTGCAACGTTCTTACTTGTTAATATATATATTTATGAGGCATGTTCATGCTTGGACATACTGCCGGGGGCCTAAAATTTGTGGCTGGGAAATTTTAATTTTCTTGTTTGGTAACGCGCAGGTTATCTAGTAATGTTTAATTTAACATATTTAACTTGTGGCTGTAAATTTTAAATGTTTAGTATTTTAATTTTTGTTAATGTTAATTTTGTTGTGTCGCATGTTATGCTTGAACAGCTCTAGAAAGAAGAGGTAATGGATCCAAAACCTTAGGAAGCAAGGTAAAACCTTTAAAGAAATTTAACGTTTAGTGGGATATTATGCAAAAATGGTCTCTAATACCCTAAATTACTAAGTAAAACACGAAACACGTGGCGTGCAACAATGGTTTTAGGTGACTGGCGCAGTATATAGTACAGCAGATCCAATCCGTTTAGATCTTCCAATTTATTCAAATAAGATCTAAACCTGTCGGTAAGCGATGTTACTGTTCCTCGTAGACTCGTAGAACAATAGTTAGGCGCGCGAAGTGCAAGAAGAGTCCCGCTCTTGACACTGAAAGCATGGAAAAGCACGGTTGCATTTCGCTAAAAGTCATATGAATTGGCTCATTCCAAAGTGGCGTAATATTCTCTGCATATGTATGTATGTACGTCGCCCAGAAAATACGAAATACCACCCAAACCCCACGCTAAAGACTGTTAAGCATGGTGGCTTCAAATCATCAATCCATAATATTGATGAGATTATGGATCAAAATTTCAACATGAACATAATGAATTATGATTTGCTCCCGTATACCATATGAAATATGCCCATAAAATGAACATATTAACAGCACAATGACCCAAAACATACGAGCTAGCTTGCTAAATATTGGTTTCAATCAGAAAGAATCGACGTTATATTATGGCGCCCATTGAAAATTCATTGCGAAACATTAAGAAACAAAAGAGCTTAGCTTTTGGAAGTTATCCAAGAACCACAGCGAAATATCCCAGTTAGGCGCTGCCAGGACTTGGCGGATTCGATGCCGCACAGGTGTCAAGCCGTTATCCCAACTAAGTATTTAAGTTTTAAGAACCAAAGCTAACCAAAATTTAAGATTTGAAAAAATATGGGATCGACAGATTTTTATATTTAGTAAATACTACTATTTTTATGAACAGCACAAAATGTCCTTTCTTCACTACCTTTCCCATTTTTGAAAATGGGGACTTTCTTTTCAACCCAAAATTTTATGAATGTGCAATTATGGTCATTATATTATGATTTATCATGCTATTTTTGTGAACACGGCTGTATGTATATCGCTGTATATCAACTCAAATCATTGAACTTAATTATGTTTTCTCATATATATATATATATATATATATATATATATATGTATATATAATATTTTTTTGTTATGTATTTATTTATTGATATATATATATATTAATATTAATTTGTTTTGCTCATATTTGTTCACCATCCAGATGCTATGTATAAAATTATTTCTGTTGATTAGTTATCATAGAAGAATTAATTGAATGTCCCATTTGATAACAATTTTATATGCATATAATTGTGATCTACCGTCTACCTGCCCGCGTTCCCATTCCAACTGTCACTCCCACTTCCACTTTAATTAATTCATTGGAATATTGCTAATGAAACGCTCGTTTCGATCGCTTAACATCTGCTAACAGATTCATGACACAGTACCCACAAATGGGGCCCGAGGTAGATCTAAGAACACTTAGAGCCATTCGTGTGCTACGGCCCTTAAAATTAGTGTCTGGAATTCCTAGTGAGTAGTCATAAAATTTGTTAATTTTAATTTCATAATTGTTAACGATACGGCTTAGCGTATGGTAATAGATATTAAAAAAAAAGTTATATATATATATATATATATATATATATATATATATATATATATATATATATATATATATATATATATATATATATTATATATATATATATATATATATATATATATATATATATATATATATATATATATATATATATAGAAAAAATAAATTTTTTTTATTTAAGAATTTTTCTTGCATGCTCAAATAAAGTGCAATTTTGGTCTAGAGTAAATGTATTATTTCCATAATTAATCTTTTAACATACATATATATACATATATGGATGTATGTATTGCAGTAGTAGTATTTTTAATAAATGTATTGTGAAAAAAAATTTTAATTTTTATTTTTTTGAATAAAATTTTACTAATTTAATTTCCATTTTTCCAAACTCTTCGTCTGTGACGTCTATGGCTGCGTCCCGTTGGAATAACGATTACTTATAATATATAGGTTTACAAGTAGTTTTAAAATCTATAATCAAGGCGATGGCACCTTTACTGCAAATCGGACTCTTGGTGTTGTTTGCAATCGTAATATTTGCAATCATTGGACTCGAGTTTTATTCGGGCGCACTGCATAAGACTTGTTATAGCTTAGAAGATCCAAGTATAATCATCAGTTTCTTGTTACTCTATTTGTCTGATTGTAGAGTAATATATTTCGTTTCATTCCGTAGACAAACTGGTGAAGGAAGGTGAATCGGAGACACCCTGCAACACTGATAACACCACAGAGAAAGCAGGAGGTTCCTATGTGTGTAATATTACGACAAGTATGTGTCTGGAGAAGTGGGATGGGCCAAATTCAGGCATAACAAGCTTTGATAATATTGGCTTTGCCATGTTGACGGTATTCCAATGTATTACAATGGAGGGCTGGACCGCAATACTATATTGGGTAAGAATAAGAAGAATCACTCATCGAAGATTTTGATACATGTAAATGTTTTTAAATTTTCTATTGTGCCTTCTACAGACCAACGACGCATTAGGTTCATCATTTAATTGGATATATTTCGTGCCTCTTATAGTTATAGGCTCATTTTTTATGCTCAACTTAGTTCTTGGTGTCTTGAGTGGGTAAGTTGGCATTATAACTTGTCTCTTAATACAACACACAGTTTTCTGCCACAGTTTTTGTTACGAATTTTGATTTGATCTCTGATTTACAAATATATGTATGTATAAAGATAATTTGAAGAATTCGCGTCTGATGTCAAACTTCTGTTTCTATATTGCGCAAAGAAAATCTTTTCAACTAATCCGATTCGAATTGAATAAATCAATTTTCAAAATCTCTGTCGATATGAAAGTTGTGTATATTGTACAAAATATTTTATAGTAGTTGTACCTGTGTAGTCAAAATCCCGAAATGTACGTACATACACCTCGTCTGACAATATTGAAAATATTGCCAAATATCTCATGTACAATATACGTCGAACGAATAATATATGTACATCTAATTTAATGACTATTTTGATTTGTATTCTAATATCTATATATACATATATAACTTGTATTTATTCTTTATTGATTTGAGTTTTCTGTTATGTTTTGTTAATCAAATGCTTTTGTTTGTTTTGAAAATTCAGAGAGTTTTCAAACGAGAGAAACCGCGTCGAGCGTCGCATGGAGTTTCAGAAATGCCGTTTTCGCGCCATGTTTCAAACAGCAATGGTCTCATATCTTGATTGGATAACGCAAGCAGGTTTTTAAATTGCAATTTAGCCAAATGCCATAACTATTCGTATTATCACAAATTGGCCAAATCTGTCATATCCTTAGACTATTCGAATCTCAGCAAGAGATTTGCCCAACCTGTACCTCCTTCAACTTAGAAACGTCACTAACCAACCAACCCTCTTTACATATATATAAACATATATATACGTACAACAAGAATATCTTAAATATAATCTAGGCAACTACAACTACAAATACAAATACCAATACAGTGTGTTAACGAATTTATATGATAGTTAAAAAACAAAATAAAACCGCAATCAAATTAACTCCTTCGGCAACAAAATCATTTTTTGCTCTTGTCAACTAGTTACAACAATATATACTTTAATATATACCAAATAATTGAGATAATGCAATAAAACTGTTATACGAAATGCTGTTTGGTCCTACCACCCGAAAGCCCCCATATATGTTACATATAGAACAGAACCCAGTTCGTATTACATGCTACATAATCAACTAATTCTATGCAAACTTAGCTAAAACAAACATACGTTAATCCCCATTTAACTATTTAACTAACTAACTAACTATACAACTATATATCTAGCTTATCCCCAACTTCAATATATACATATATTTAATCTATAAGCATACAAGGTACTTCCACACCAGTTTGTTATGCCATTTGCAATTGTTGTTATCGTCTACTAGTAACATATACATATAAACGATCCCGTATTTAACAATATCGACGAAATGCTGCTGTGCTATGGTTAGAGAATCAAGTTCAGATTATTCAAGTTCTCTCACACATATATATTAACTTATATATAGATACATATATCTGTTCGACGTCTACATCATCTCTACTGTAGCCCAGAACTCAAAAGGAATCTGCGTCATATTTGTTTATGTTCTTTTCGATGATATTTACATAGAAGCATATGTATGCAGGTTACCGCATGATGTATGTCTGCTATGGACCCATGCCACAATGGCATTCTTATACTTAACTCTTATTATCGGGTATTATTTGAAACTGCTTAAGAGTTATGCACAGTATGCTACCAATACTTACTTGATTCGTCCTCCCATATCCCCATTAACTCTGTTTATGCTGTTCTTATGTTTCTTTTACTCTCATGTCTACATCACATTCAATATTTATTAAATATATAATATATTATTGTTTTCATTTGAAAAATACACACACTTTTACACAAACAAATATCTCAAAAAGGTAACTCAATGTGAAAATAATTTTTTTTTTGTAATGCAATATATCATATGTTTTCATTGGATCGTTCCTGTTTTCGGTTTATCATATTCTATTTAACTATTTTTTTGTAGTGAATTCGCAAAAGAACGAGAAAAAGTAGAAAATAGACAAGAATTTCTTAAACTTAGAAGGCAGCAGCAACTAGAAAGAGAATTAAACGGCTATGTTGAATGGATTTGTAAAGCTGGTATAGTATTTACCCCTTTCTCTTGTAATCTCTATCAAATATATATCTATATCTCTCTCTATATATAATCCAACTCCTTATATCGCCTGTCACACACCAATCCATACACAAACAGTCATACCTTTAAATATACAAACTTTTAAATGTACCGTATGAAAATAAGTCAAGAAACAAATCAAATGCTTTACATGGCAGTATCCGACTAGGAAATACCCTGAATACTGCACACATCTGTTATACAATTATATTTCAGTTTTTTTTTTAAATATTTTTTTTTTTATACCCTGAGCCCATTGAAAATGGGAAATCAGGGTATAATGGTTTTGTTAAAAGCATACACAAATAAGTTGATCTAGCCCTGTCCGTCCATCTGTCCGTCCGTCCGCCCGTATGAACGTCGAGATTTCGGAAACTACAAAAGCTAGAGAGCTGAAATTTTATATGAATACTCGTATGTTAGTTACGCAGTATGAGTTTTTTTTTTTTTAAGTTTTGAAGTTGTGAATAAAAAGTGAATCCAGTTTAAATATCGATTTTTATCTAAGTTAAGGCATTTGAATATATGTCCTTTTGCTTTTAAAAATTATATAGGTTAAGACATTGAATGGTTAATATTGTAACCACTGTACAGAGCATCTGTGGTTGCTGTAAGAGCGAGCACAGTAGTGTCGCTGTCCCGCTGTTCGCACTTAGATGCGCTCTCTAATGCGCAAGCTGCGCTTATTGTTACTTACACACAATAAATTAGTACGAATTGAACCACTCGTGCTAACGCGTTGATATTCTCGTATCGACTGCAAGTTGCTTATGCCCAGAACCAGTTGGCGAACCAGACATGACGAACCTACCCTTATGGTAGGACAATCTATGATTCCCAAAATACCTTAGTCAGGAATGCTTCATAGGGGCGAATTCGATGTGAAATTACTCTCTGTAAATATGGCTTGACGTATTATAAAATTTAATGGTTTCCAAATGAGAGGAAATCAATGAAATGAGAAGGAGGCATCCTTAAGAAGTGCTGTAATCTGCCAATATTTAGTATTTAAGTAGGAATTGATATGAATCCATTTATTTTCTCATAGTCAATAATTATAGTCTATAAAGTTAATTGGAAATCTTTTAGTATCAATGCAGACATTAGAATTCTTTGTCTAAATATTTCATTCTGATGACATTTGCCGTAAGCATGGAGTTACACAAAATACTGTTCTAAAAACACTTGGGTATCCTTAAGTCGGAAAAGCTGGAAATAACATCTTGTTGCCTTGTTTTCATAATTAATACACTTATGCTAATTACCCTATATATATATTTATATGTATATATAATCTAAAGGTTACACAAATTAGTTATACTTCACATATACTCACAACTCAAGTACACCTATATACTCAAATAAATATGTAAAACGTAAGCTACATGCAATACATATACTCCGTCTTCATCAACTCATATATACATAAATACGTTAATCCTGCTTGTTAAAAAAAATTAAGATGAAAATCTCAGTCGCAAATCGTTTTTTCACTCATGCCATGTACATTTGACAATCCGTTTATCGTTACAATATAATTGCAGAGGAGGTTATATTAGCCGAAGAACGAACAACAGAAGAGGAGAAAATGCATATTATGGAAGGTTTGTTGATATTTTAGCTATAACAAATAAATGCAAATTGGAAATTAAAATAAATCTTGTTTTGCTTTCTTTTTCCAGCCCGTAGGCGAAATGCAGCTAAACGGAAAAAGCTGAAAAGCTTAGGAAAGTCAAAGTCAACAGACACTGAAGAAGAAGAAGCCGAAGAGGATTATGGCGATGATGGTAAGAATGGTATTATATAGCATAGACCAGAAGAGCTGATCGAAACATAACTGAAACTTACATATATATGTGTATATTTTTATATATTGAGAGTGAAAAGAAATGTTGAGGAAATTCATTTGGGTGTGTTACAGTTGCTATCAATTATCAATAAAGAGACTCTCTAAATATACCTATTAATATTAATTATCAACAATTAATAGCTTTGACCTCGGGCATATCCGACTGAATAATATTCGGTAATCAAATTTATGCAACTTGCGAATTAAGTCTATTTATAAAGGATATTTATATAGATAGTACATAAGTTCAACAATAACTCAGATGTAACAGTTAAACAGTTAAACTATGTCAGGTATTGTTCTTCCATGTTTTGACACGTTCTTAACTTTGTTGGTAAACACACGTACATGTATAAATAATAAGATATAGAAATGAATTTCCAGAATTTATATTTATATGTATATATATATATATATATATATATATATTTATTTTTTTTTTTTTCCGAAAAATTTGCATATGAATTGTTAGATTTCTTTTTATTGTTTTTATCCTAATTAATATTATTATATTACTATTATCTTAAGCAAGCTGTTGGAAGCTTTTTGATATTGTGGTCCGATTTGAGCGGTTTGAATATTTGTAAATGTTACAGGTTTTAATTTATATTCAAAATCCTTTTGAGCGATATCATTCTTTTCACTAACCCATTCTTCCCATATTCTGAGTACGTGTCTTATTTAGGATTAAATGAGATGTTTAAATGAATCCAATCCTTTCTTTTATGAAAAATTATGTAGAAAACTTAGCTGAAAATTTTGATAAGGTTATTTTCAAATTCTGAATATCTTGAGTGTATTTTACTAGAATTCTATCTCAATGAGTGTCTATAAATAGCATAATTAAAACAAAAAACATGTTTTTAAATCGAATTAATTTACATTTTTTATATCTTCTTAATTTGAATTTGTGAATTTGAACAAAACGAAATTCTATATTGAAACCATATTCAAAATGTGTAAGTAAACTGCCAATTCGATCAATAACTTGATTTCTTATACAACTCAATGTCATTTTCACAACATGTATTTGGTAGCCATATAAATGTATTGAGCATTTTCAGTGTATCAGTAAATGTATGTACATACACACATTGTACTAACTCTATAAACATGTCGGAGATGTTTTGCATATCTCTCATGTCAATATCATTTATGCTTGGCTCATATTCTCTAATGGTTGTACGTACGTATATAAATTTATCGTCCCCCAAGCGACAATTAAATTCTTAATGAAATTGATTCGACTGCACTTGTTTTTACATTTTCATCGATATTAGGGCAGCTTAACATGCTAAGGTCCCAAACTGATATATATGATATATATGATGTATTGTTATATATATATGATATATTGTTATATTTAAATTTATATATATTTTTTTTGTATCCTCGCACCTATTAAGTATTATGCAGGAATATGCTGCGCAAACTCGCCGTATGTCAAGAGAATTATTCTAGCTATATTATATATATCAATCACGATCACTATCATTTACATTACAGAGGAATATGGCTAGATCGACTTGTATTGTATACAGTCCTAGTTCAAGGATAATGTCTTAAGTTATTTTTTGAGTTACATCTCAATTGTTTTTTTTTTATGCATTATTGTGCCTATATTTTAAGAAAGTTTTCTTTAGAAGTAAAAGTAATAGATTGGGAAAGTCAAGTTTCCTTTTTCATATAAGTAATAAAATAGTACCATTAAAAGAATCTTTTCTTTATAGACCTCATATAAGGTTTATACTGTAACTCTTTATTGTCTTTATAAAACAGAATAATTTCAAAAGGAAAATGGGCAAATTAATTGGATGCAGCCTAAAATTAATGTAGTAATGAGACAGAATAGAGGCATTCATTAAAAATAAAAATTAATAAAAATGTAACTATGTATGAGTTCTAAATCAACATTCATTTTTGTATCAATACTGAATATGTTTTACAAATTTTAAACGTTTTCTCATAACTACAAAGCTAAACTAGAAGATTCTCGGCATTCAGGTAGCAATTGTCTTTGCTAATTTCACCATACTTACAAACATTTTTTCAAAAGAGAAACATTATATCTCTCTTGAAAAGTCTATAGCTATCACAGAAAGTCTTATTAAAATTGTGAATAAGATTTAAAGTTTCAACTCCCGATTTTCGATGTCTGCAAAGTCAATCATGAGAAGTACTTGTATTGAAGTTGCGGAATTATAGTCCTAGTAACAATCGAACATGAAATCATGTATGTGTGTAATCATACTCGTAGATATCTGTGCTTGTAGTTGCATCTTGTCCAGCGTATAGATCTTGAGTTTGTATATACTAACTAGTACCAACAACAACAAGAAAAACAACAACTAACACGACTATATCACAATGTACTCATACGCAGGATACACAAAATATTTATGTGTGGCAATAATAATAAGACGATATAGACAATATATACATATATCTATTTTACAATGTGGATTCACTGACCTTACGTCAATGTACTCTTGACAGGTTATCTGAAAACTCGTTCGAAACCCCAAGGCAGCTGTACAGGATTTTGGCGAGCCGAGAAAAGATTTCGTTTCTGGATACGACACACAGTGAAGACGCAGTGGTTCTATTGGTTCGTGATAGTACTCGTCTTTCTTAATACTGTTTGCGTCGCTGTTGAGCACTATGGCCAACCAACATTCCTCACGGAATTTCTGTGTAAGTAATTTTTATAGACCTCCAGCTGTTGCTGGAGCGTTAGGATGATCTAATATGAACCTCTCTTTGCAGACTATGCGGAATTTATATTCCTGGGTTTGTTCATGTCGGAAATGTTTATCAAGATGTATGCGCTGGGGCCACGCATTTACTTCGAGTCGTCGTTCAATCGTTTTGATTGTGTCGTCATTAGTGGTTCGATATTCGAGGTGATCTGGTCTGAAGTTAAGGGCGGCTCGTTCGGTCTGTCTGTGTTGCGTGCCCTTCGGCTGTTGCGCATCTTCAAAGTGACCAAATACTGGTCATCCCTACGTAATCTAGTTATATCATTGCTGAATTCAATGAGATCGATCATCTCACTGTTGTTCCTGCTCTTCTTATTCATACTGATATTTGCACTGCTTGGCATGCAACTGTTTGGTGGGCAATTCAATTTGCCTGGAGGCACGCCCGAAACAAACTTTAACACATTTCCCATAGCACTCTTAACAGTGTTCCAAATCCTAACCGGCGAAGATTGGAATGAAGTTATGTATCAGGGTATTATATCGCAAGGTGGTGCAAAGAAAGGAATGATTTACTCTATGTAAGTTGATAAAAATATTTACACATGATTGCTTTCTGTCGATATTTGGAATTTTCATTGACATTACCTATATATATGTATATTATTATTAAAGTATTGTAAAAATAACATCGTATGGTAGATACAAATACAATTATTACAGTGGGTTCTTACCGACTAGGCAATATTCGGTTCACAGTATTTACCTTTTGCTTAACAACCTACACAAGTAGGCAAATGTATTTGAAAAAATTGAAATATTACAAGTATGGTATAATAGTTACATATTATATATTGAGAATTGTTTCTAAATAATTGTAAATAGGTATACTACCTAAATTTTTATATAAACGCATGGAAAACTTCATTATCATCAACAATCATGCTTTCCTCTCTGATGATAGTTTGGCTGGGGACTCTTTCGTATTCCAGCAGGACAATGCCCCGTGCCATTAGGTTAGACAAATTATACAGTTTATGAAAGTGTTGGCATCAATACTTTGGATTAACAACCACCATCAAGAAAACATATAGTTATAGAAACCAGCTTAGAGATACAAGCACTATTGAAGGATATTCAGTTTAATTATATCAATAGCTGCATGGAAACGACTTCAAATAGCTATAGAAGCTATAGGAGAATATATTTTTTGATTCATTTCTAATAACTTAATAAGTGAAAGTAATTTATTTATTTTTTTAATTATCCAAATACTCAATGCCATTATTCATTAAAAAAATGTACTCACCTTAAATAAGTAATTGAGTTATCTATATTTTTATATTTATAAATTTAACTATTATACAATATTTATTTGCAAATATTAAGAAACAATTTCCTTTAAATGTATAAATAGTTACAAACAATATTATTGAATATCTTACACATTCCAATACTTTTGTCTACTTGTGTATGTATCTTATGAAATTGGTTATAATGAATTCACATTTTTATACCCTGAGCCCATTGAAAATGGGAAATCAGGGTATAATGGTTTTGTTAAAAGTATGTAACAGGCAGAAGGAGGCGTGGCAGACCCCACAAAGTATATATATTCTTGATCAGGATGACGAGAAAAGTTGATATAGCCATGTCCGTCTGTCCGTCCGTCCGTCCGTCCGTCCGTCCGTCCGTCCGTCCGTCCGTATGTATGAACGCGTCGATTTCCGAAGATACAAAAGCTAGAGAGTTCATTCTTTTTGTGTTAGGTTCGTATATTGCTACGCGCAGTACGAGTTTGTTTCAGAAATTCGATAACTTGTATATTTGTAAAGTTATCGATAAACGAATTTATCGGGACCCAGTTATAAAATTCTAGCTAATTCATCTTTAGAGTTAGAGTCTCCAAGTCTTTTGTATATATATAGATACTAATTTAATACAATTTCGGTTTTTGTCAGATTTTGGATTCCGGTCCCCACTTCGCCCCACCACCCCCAAATATGAAAAAAATGCATTTCAAATACTAGAGACATGCAGTTTGGTTTAGCATGTAGATATGAATATCATAATCATAATCTAAAGATATCAATACGATTGTCCATCTAGAAACAGAATTATTAATCATCAAAGTTTTCTCATCAAAATCCATGCGGCGCAGCAACAAAGGCTGAGAGAGACAGCAAGACGCTTGCAATGCTTACACACATGTATACACACATACATGCATACAAGCGTAGATCAGCGTCTATGTGTGCGCGTGGTTTTGCATGCGTGCAGGAACGAATCGAATAATTCTTGCAATATTATTCGTTCGAAGAAGGGCTCAGGGGATTTCGTAGTCGAGCAGTCTCGACTACAGCTTTCTTACTTGTTTACTTTGTATATTTTGTAGGCTTGAGCTCATGCTCATGTATTTGTAGAATTTATAAATCAGTCGTTTAAAAATGCTTAACACACAAAACGTGAGCAAAGTAACTGTATTTAGAGCCTTCCGATGCTATCATCAGTAGACCACTGCCAACAGCAGCCTATCATCTTGCTTCTCTCGCTGAGCTGTGACCATTTGAGAATTGTTCGGTTGCTCCTTGAGCGAAGAGTGGAGTGAATCCTGCATATACTCACGTTTCATTTTTATTGCTCGCTTTGTAATAATATAATAATATAATAATTGTAATAATATAATAATAATAACGCGCAGGTTATCCAATATTGCTTATTTCTATTATTTTTATTATATTTCGTGCTTGAACACTTTGTGAACCGAATATCATCCGGTAGATTAGCTTTGAAAGAAATCTGCTAGAAAACTGGGCTACAAATGTTTTTCTTGAAATGTACATTTTGGAAAACTTTATTAAATGCCAAGTAGGTTTTTACTGTTGTTATACACATATTGGTTGGGGGAGAGTATTGAGGGATTGGTAAGATTAGTGGGTATTCATTGAACGTCGAACCATTAATGTGTGCAATCTATCATAAAGATCCGGAACGTTGGAGTTTTGGTCTCACAATATATATATATAAACTTATATATATACATATGTGAAAAGATTAGGCTTTTGTGCTTGAAGAATTTAGTTAAATGCGATTCTGAAATTCTGCAAGCCAAGTCTATCCGTATTCCCCTAGTTGATGCAGTCTCTCACCGTGCACTCGCTCGCAATCGAATAACGTAAGTTTATACCTTTAGAACTGCTAACTTAGTTAATGTTGCTCTTGCTTAACTATATCCATTATTCATCTCTCTTCCAGCTAGACAATGTTTTGGATGAATTGTTGGCCTCTAGGCCCAACTGCTTAAGTATTACATCTATGCAACACACTAACTGCCGCTTAAACTATGCTCTCATGTGTTAGACCAAACAAATCATATTGGCTTATTGTTATTATACTGAGATCAGTTATTGTTCTTGCTATTGGCAACTATAACGAATTGTATATGGGGACATATTCCACTTGAGTCTCACTTGATCCGCTCTAATATTTAGACAATAATATTATTTATGGATTGATCACATAATTACTGGCATCTAAAACTTGACCGGATGCAGGAAAGAGGCAGAGTAGACTTTACATCGACCACTATCAAGCATATTATTAGTTCCACATCGATCTTCGCTGGATCGCACTAATCCGTTTGTGTTTCGTTTCCCACAGATACTTTATCGTTTTGGTACTCTTCGGTAATTATACGCTTTTAAATGTGTTCTTGGCTATCGCCGTCGATAATTTGGCGAATGCTCAAGAACTGACAGCAGCCGAAGAGGAACAAGTCGAAGAAGATAAAGAGAAACAGCTCCAAGAACTAGAAAAAGAAATGGAAGCCCTTCAAGGTGACGGCGTCCACCTGGAGAATGGCGATGGTACCGTGGCCACCACCAAGGGCAAAGGCAAAAAGAAGGAAGAAGAGAAAAAAGAGGAGGAGGAAGTAACGGAAGGACCAAAGCCAATGTTGCCATACTCTTCAATGTTTATACTATCACCAACAAATCCGTAAATATTATTCTCATCTATATCCTAAAACTGTCATTTAATTATAGGGTGCGAGGGTCAATTTATCATTGATTTGATACATTTCAAAAACTCAAATTAAAAAAACAGGTTATTTCAAAATTCAATCTTTCCAATGTATCAAACAAAAGAATAAAATCTAACTATATACTATATGGCCTTAGTCAGAAAGTCGGTCCGAATCTAAGCTTGCGTGAGTCAAAAAGTCTGGATTGACAGCGCACAGACATATGAATTGAATATAGTTTTCATATAAAATTTAAAGAAATATATATAAATTGTCAGAGAATGCACAATAACCAACATTTGAGCCCTTGGGATTAACTTCAATTGCCTAGGCAGGGATATGAATAAATATTGTTTTTGATTTCAGTTGTAAAAGCCTCGCATTTGAAGGTTAACTCGTAAATGAAGGTTAAATGTTAGCACACTTTTATGATCAACTAATTCTCTTAATATAATAACCGATAAACTTATTTTTAGCCAATGGTAATTCCAAATGTACTAACTTTTTTCACTTCTTTTTCTTTTCACTTTTTCTTTTGGATTCGTTACAATTTTATGTTGCACACTACAATGACACAAATCAAATCGAATTACCTTAAACTAAAATAATTTAACTAAACTAAACTAAACTCATCAAATTTATATATATATTTGATCATATATATTTGTAAATATTTGCACTACAAATATCGACGAATACTTTATTTGTATCCTCTTTACCTACAAAATCAATCTCCTCCATCACGTGCAACTGCAATTCATCTTATGAACCACTTCACCACCACATCATTCTCTTGAACCATAATTTTTCATCATCATTCTCTATAACTATAATTTTTTCAACACAACTACAACAACAACTACTACGACAACGACAAAACAAAATTTATAATTTTTTCAAATAAAAACCGATTAAATAATGATTGGCAAAAATCGAATTAAATAAAACGGACTATAAAAAAAAAAACGCAAACCGCAATCGAAAATCATAAAATGTCAAAAAATAAAATCTATAAAAATTGAATAACAAATGTAATAAACGAGTTAATCGAATCTTGCAATTGTAAACGATAAAAAAAAAAAAAAAATCAAAACAAAAAACTGAATCTGAACTCTCCATGGCATTTATCTATCTACTTATTGGAAAACTAAAATCAATCGAAACTAAAAAAAAAAAAACTCAAAACAACCAACAACAACAAAATCAAAAATCAAAACAAAATCAACCCAAACCACCTCTATTGGTACAACAAATGACCTATATATATATATACATATATATATATAAATATATATCTATGTGCATACAGCATACGACGTGGCGCCCATTGGGTGGTTAATTTACCATATTTTGATTTCTTCATAATGGTCGTCATATCAATGTCATCAATAGCATTAGCAGCCGAAGATCCCGTTCGTGAGAACTCGAGGCGAAATAAGATCTTAAATTACTTTGATTATGCATTTACCGGCGTATTCACGATAGAAATGTTGCTGAAAATTGTAGACTTGGGTGTTATCCTACATCCTGGCAGCTATTTAAGAGAGTTCTGGAATATTATGGATGCTGTGGTCGTTATATGCGCTGCTGTTAGTTTCGGTTTCGATATGAGCGGTAGCAGCGCTGGGCAAAATTTGTCCACTATCAAATCGCTTCGCGTGCTGCGCGTCCTGCGTCCATTGAAGACAATTAAACGTGTTCCAAAATTGAAAGCCGTCTTCGATTGCGTCGTGAACTCATTAAAAAATGTTGTTAACATTCTAATCGTGTACATATTGTTTCAATTTATATTTTCTGTTATTGGTGTACAATTGTTCAATGGAAAGTTTTTTTATTGTACGGATGAGAGTAAACATACTTCCGAAGAGTGCCAGTAAGTAAACTATTTTTTTCCGTATTCAAGCATTGACAATTGTTTTAAGTTTCCTTGGTCTTCTGTTCATTATTCTTATTAGTTGTATTTGTTCTCAGTTGATTCTTTGTTTCATAAGCCGTTGTTGTAATTCTTATTATTATTATATCCATTAGACGCGTTACGCATACATGTTGATGTTATCATATATATATATATATGCATGTATATATGTGTATATATATATATATATATGCATATGCATATATAGTTTTTCTATACTATCAAACACTCTTGCTCTCTCTCTCTGTGTCTCTCCTTTTCTGTCTCTCCCTCTTTTTGTATTTATCTATGCGTTTCTCTATCTCTCGATAAATACTTGCATTTGAATGTGTATATTTATATTTGTATATATTTATATAAATATTATATAACAATACATTCATATGCTCATATGTAATATAATCATATGTACGCATATATATATATATATATATATATATATATATATGTATGTATGTATATATGAGGTACATATAGTTATTGTCTCTGTGATCCAAACCTTAGCTTGTTACAAGTGTGTCTACAAAACTTTTAAATACCTACATACATAACAATAGTTAATTGTGTACATGCCTAGCTTTCTTAAATCACAACACCAGTTACGATCTGATATATATAACTATGTATATCTGTTTCACACATACATATACATACATATAAAGAAATAATATATACATTCATAGATATATAACTTATTGCTAAACTTATCGCTATCTCTTTCTGTGTGTATGTGCGTGTGAGTGTGTGCTTGTTTATGTGTACCTCAATTTAAAGGTGTTATTTAGTACTACGTTAGCTATGTATGTACACAATTTAATATATAGTTATATATATATATATATATATATATATATATATATGACTACTCTACAGCGTTAGCTTTGTTCGAAGAGCCAATCAGCTATATGACATACGTACATACATACATACATATTCGTCCTGAACCAGGAGATGTTAACTTTCAGTTCAATTCAGTTGAGTTGGAATAAATGTTCAAATAAAACGGGAGAGCGAGCAGCAATACTTAAGTCAGGGAACAAGATTTTGAGCAAAGAAGTCTATTGGTTGCAAATGAGTACTATTTATAAATATACACATATTTATATATATATTGTGATGCAAGAATGATTTCAGTCAGCTTACTTTACGTTATATGTGTATTAATTTTAGTCTCCTAACTATCTTTTTCCGATTGTTTATTATTTAAGTTCTATTTCTTTTTCGTTCTCATTCATTTGCTTCTGCGTTTTCTGTTGTAAAAAAAAGGTGCACTGATTTTACAGAATGTAAGAGTAGCATTTTAAAGTTTCTCGCCCAGTTTTCTTGCCTGAATTGTGCTTGCACCACAATCAAGCGAGTAAAAGGGCCCAAAACGAAACAAAAAAAGAGAAAAAAGTTAAGAAAAAAACCAACAAAAATAAAAAATAAATGATTTTTAAAATCAATAACCAAAACAAAAAAAAAAAAAAACGAATGAACCACAAACAAAAAAAAAAAAATCAAAAAAAAAAAAAAACTAAAGAAAAAAGAAAAAGAACATGTATCCATAGATCAGAACTGAAATGCGAAACTACAAAAGCCACCTGAATGAAAGACCTTTCTAGTTTTCTATATGATTTTCTAGTAAATCCGTTAACTCGATCAATGTATTTTTCTGTATCTGTTGCCTTCTAACTACACCAAAATCCAAAGTCCGAAAATCAGACAAATCAATTCAATTCAAGAATTTACTGCCGATCGCGTTTAGCATGTAAATAACTATATTTATATATCTATATCAATATTATTTCTTAACAATTGGGTATTTTACCAAATACCAAAGAGTCCATATTACTACCAGAAGATTTCTTAATAAGTCTGTATGCGCGTACACGTACCAAATAGTATCACAAATTGTTCAAATTTATGTAGATTTCGTCGTGTTCCAATTCAATCTCGTAGTACTCGTATATTATGCCCCACTCCCCCCAGCCCTAATTGATCATATCGGAGACTAGCTTTCAACAATCTACTCCTTTTTTTTGCCATCTATCTACTTTTTTGAATTTCTCTAACGTGTATTTTTCTCCTTACATACTAAATACTATATAACAATATGTTTTCTATCTAACATTCCTTTCATACTATATACATATGTATAGACTAGTCGCAGATTACAGAACAGTTCCCACAACTAGTATACACTATATAGATTGGCCACAAATCGAGAAAAGAAAGCTTACGTTAAGTGTGTTGAGATCGAAGTTCTAGAGAAGTGCGAAGAGAATATATATATATACATATTTTTGATGCTATGGATGTGGCTTTTTCAACAGATTGCCATTCAAATCGATGCAAAAATCCATTACATGTACACGTACATCTGCCTCATATATATAAACGTACCTTTACATGTAATTATATCTATATATATATAGCTCTCTCGCACATCGATCACTATGCAAAATTGCTTTTTGACATCGCAAGCGCAGCTTTCTTGTTACACATCGCCGAACAAACAAGCAGCAAGAAACAACATTCAAGCAACGAGCTAAGCTAAACACTACCAATCACACTTAGTATGTAGTACGTACTAGCAACAAGACTTACAGCAAAGAAGATATAGAAACTATGACCATAGCTATGTCCGTATCTGTATCCGTATCTGTATCTGTATCTGAAAGATATGCATTAGGTTTTCGAACATTTCTTTTATTTGTACGCCTTCTGAGATTGTGCAGTGTTGATTTGGATTGTTCTGGGCTACAGCTAGACAAATTTAAATACTGTTACAAATACAATTGCAGAATACACGAATCACGCATTAAATACATACTCGCATTCGTACATACCTGCCTTCATACATACTTACATAATAATCTGTTCATATTTCTGTTGTGCAATATTTATCTAAAGTTCATCATATCAATAGATATTTATTTGCGCTATGTCTATTTATTAGATCTATGTTTATATTCACACCACACACACACACACACACACATACATACATATACACTCTATCACACATATCTAACTTTTAGAAAATATCTTTTCACATAAACGATTAATGTTCTTCAATTGAATTTGACCTCGAATTATTCAAACATTCTTGATTTAATATACATATATAGTGTGTGTGTTTTATTATTATTATTATTTTTTTTATTATTGTAATTTGTTTTCTTATTCCGACTTTCCGAAGTATATATATATATATATAAATAAACAAATAATAACTAAATTCGAACACATCATAAACCAAACATCAACATATAATGTATATGCAATCCATTGATAATCAACCAACTCAACTCAACCCACAAAAGGGGTTCGTATTTTAAATACGAGGAGGACGAACTGTTGCCCAAACAGGAGATGCGCGTGTGGAAGCCACGCAGCTTCCATTACGACAATGTCGCCGCAGCCATGCTGACGCTGTTCGCCGTACAGACCGGCGAAGGATGGCCACAGTAAGCTCTGTTTGTTCTAGTTGTGTCTAAGATATGTTCTTTTCTGTTCCGTTTAATTTTCATTTACCTGATACTGATAATGATTATGATTACGATATTCTGCTTTGTGTTAAGCGAGTACGGAAGGTGAATAATGGATTGTTACTTTTACTTTTTTATTTGTTTTGTGCTATCTTTACACATAAATGTTGCTAAATGGTAACCGTCAAATAGGGTCTTGCAACACTCAATGGCTGCCACTTATGAAGATAGGGGTCCAATCCAAAATTTCCGGATCGAAATGTCCATCTTTTATATAGTATATTTTATTGTATTTCCATTCTTCTTCGTCAACATATTCGTCGCCTTGATTATCATAACATTTCAAGAGCAAGGCGAAGCTGAATTGCAAGATGGTGAAATTGACAAAAATCAGGTGAGCGAGTAATTCAAAATTTTTACAAACAAAACAAACTACAAATACAAACAAATCGAAATTCAAACAATGCTTTTATGTGTGTGTGGTTCATGTGTAATGTACTTACTCGTTAAATTGATAGTCGTTAACAATTATCTATGTATGTATCTGCACGTAAATGTACACACATACAACGACCCATACATGCATAGCTCTATTAGATAGTAACCCATATATTGATGAATATATATGCTAGCCATAATCAAATACTACTACAATTAAACACACAGATCGGCAAAAGTTGATTGCTCTGCCTGGGATCCTCCCAACTGCTACCCTGCCCAACATCTACAAATCATTCCAATATCTACCTTCTATATATTAAATGTGCATATTATGTTTTGCTACTATTACGATTTTTAACAATGGTGCAATCTCTCTGGCCTCTGGCCTATGTCCCTTCCACAGACCTTGTCCGTACCTTGCGGATACATATTAGATATTGCGTTTACCATGCGAGAGTTGTTCTTTATAGCTTTCCAATATTTAAATATAATTTTGTAACATTTAATAAACTTAATTTTAAGCTGTAAAAAAAAAACAGCTCTCGTATGAAAATTCCCTATGGAACTAAGCGTAGCATAGTTTAGTTTTTCTTTTTTTAAACTCCAGATGTGTAAATACATCTATCTAGCTATCATGGCATAGCCCTTAGGGCACATACATATATAGCAAAGGTTAATATATCAATCGGAATCTGTATATAAAACATCATTAGAGACCCTTTGAATATATATAGAGACTGAACATTTACCGGAAAGTAGAGATTTTTAATAATACTCACGATAGTCCTTAAATATTCAAACTTGAATATTTAACGATGAATATCGTAAAGTCATAAGCTATATCAAATCGTTGCTGAATAACAACACGTACGACACTGTAAGTATGCCATAAAGCCCGTAATATCTCTTATAAAGGCGACATCCGACCAATTGATATGCATTACTATTATTTATTAGCTCAATTAAAAAAATGTTTATTATTATTTTCAATGTAACTATGCATATGTACAAATATTATAACTAGTAAGGCACCAAAACTTACATCTGGAATCGATTAAGCTATGCACGAAAAATGCAAAATTTGTCCATTCAGTTGATCTTGTTTTGATTGGCATGCATTTCACAAAAAAGCTTATAAACAAACATTTCAATTAGGCCAATCAATATTGTGTAAAACTCATTAGCAAGCAGACTTTATATATTCAGCTTTATAACCTGAATCCACTGCAAATGACATCAATAGCTGATCCGATATAATACATGTATGTGTGAGTTCTTAATATGAATATATAAAAAAATAATAATAATATGGTTGAACTGTCGCGTTGATCTAGTTATATACGTCTGTCTCACTATAGTAACTTTGTGCAGTGTAGATACCCGTTAATCAGGCGCCTGTTTTCTCTTTATTTATACCCTGAATCCATTCAAAATGGGAATTCAGGGTATAATGGTTTTGTCAAAATGTATGTAACAGACAGAAGGAGACGTCGCAGACCCCACAAAGTATATATATTCTTGATCAGCCGTCCGTCCGCCCTTCCGTATGAACATCGAGATTTCGGAAACTACAAAAGCTAGAGAGCTGAAATTTCACATGAATTCTCGTATGTTAGTTACACAGTACTATAACTTTTTTTTCGATAACTCATCCCATTTTCAAATTATCGATACAAAATCGAAAATTCATTTACTTTTTTTTTACGTTTTTTGAGCATAACTTCCACACCGTTTTAGCTAGAGACTTCAAATTTTTATTCTGAAAATTTCATGAACGCATTGCAGAATAGCAAAACAATATCCTGTACTAATTAGAAATGTGCATTGAAATTGTGCAAGCAAAGTCATTTCTCGATCTTATGGTTGAAGTAACTTCGATCAAAATATAATGTATATAAAATATTTTTAGAAAATCCTGTACATACTTCTTTTTAGTAATTGTAATAATTAATATATTATTATTATATATATTAAGAATTAGATGAGACAAAAACAGACAGACGTATAAAGATGGACGTAGACTTGGTTAGTTGCCACCAAAATTAAGAAACATAGTTGAACTATGCATAACTGTGAGTCGGCTGTCCATTTGTATTGGGTGCTGGACATTATCTATATATGTATTTAGTATTATATATATCTATTTAGCATTACACAATTTTTTGTTATTTTTTATGCGGTATTATTAAATTGTTTCTTTTCCTACAGAAATCGTGTATTGATTTTACAATCGGAGCTCGGCCACTTGAGCGATATATGCCCAAAAATCGAAATACTTTCAAGTATAAAGTGTGGCGCATTGTTGTCTCTACACCATTCGAATACTTTATAATGATGCTGATTGTGTTCAATACGCTGTTGTTAATGATGAAGGTAAGTTTTTGATGTATAATTCACGAAATTACGGTATAGTATGTAGAAGTTCCAGCTGTATAGCTTATTTCGTTCTTATAACTATTACGTAAAATTTTCTGAGCTGAACCCAAAGCAAATGAAAGATTTCATTTTCAAATTGATTCCTTGATATATTCGAAATAAATTTCATTTCTTAATTTGTTTACTATTGCATTTTAAAAGTTCCTCAAAATGTAGTCAAAACTAAAATTTAAATTTGTAGAGCATGTTCAGGGTAAAAATTACTATTGTGAACTCATTTTTAAAAACCCTCTGTTAATCTAAAACAAAAGTTGTATTCTTTAAAAGTTTTCTAAGCTAATTATAAACAAACATTATCTCAACAGTATCATAATCAAAGCGAAATGTACGAAAAGTCACTAAAATACATCAACATGGGATTCACAGGCATGTTCAGTGTTGAAACTGTTCTAAAGATAATTGGATTTGGTTTTAAGGTAAGTTACATATTATTCAAAATCAATATGGCTTAAAAGCGTTAACTTTTATCGGATAACGTATCGTGAAGAGGGAAGCTGTACTAAAATAAATGATACATATGTAACATTTATATGTATTTAAACTTTATTCTGTTACATTTAACCAATTACCTAAATTATTTACATATAAATAGTCCCGAATAGTTACAAAACTATCCATCTATTATCTACAATTCAATTCATTCTCTAAGTTAACAACTTAATATTTCCGTTTATATCTAACCATAATTTACATACATATATATTAGAATGCGTGACAGTTTTTTTGTTGGGAGTAGAGGTGGGCACGGGCCGACTTTTTTGCACCCGGCCCGATCCGCCCACGGTCAGAAATTCAAAATTTTATCCGTACCCGAAAGCAAAAAAAAATTTTCATACCCGCGACCAACCCGCCCGCCCGAAACAATTACAAAAAATTTAATTCTCAAAAATTACAACAATTTTATTCTTAATAATTACAATATTATTTACTGATATATTACATATTTTTATATATGAAAAGGAGCATATCAAGATTTGCGCTTGATAGCCTTGTTCGCCTTTCACAATTTGCTTAATTTGCAAGCGCACACAATGTTATCGATGTCGAAAGCAACCCTGTTTTTGCAGGCAAGCACAGTGCGCCTGCAAATTAAACAAGTTATTATGCATTTTTAATTTTAATAAAACAGTATAAATTTGTTCGGGTAAATCAGATTAAGCAGTCTAACCCGCAACCGCCCGCACCCAGCCCGAAATTAGATTTTTCAGCCCATACCCACGGGTAACCGCGGGTGCCCACGGGTACCCGATAAAAACCCGGCCCGTGCCCATCTCTAGTTGGGAGTATCCGATCCGAAATAACTCGGCGTGTCCTTGTTGTTTATACAAATTGAATCGAATCATGAAAACTAAACTAACTATTCGAGTATAGCTATTTATTATATGATGCAAAGCTGGAACAGAATAAGGATACCAGAATAATAATAGCTGATAGTTACATATAAATTATCTATTAGAAAAGCAGGGTGGGTTAAATTTTAAGCAATTTATCAATCTCTGACCTCTGCTGGCCACTTTTTGTCATTTCCTCTGATTATCTGGGGAGAGATTTGTTTACGTATTTACTTGAGCTCAACAATTAGTATTTTTTAACTTTTTTTTATAGAACTTTTTCAAGGATCCGTGGAACATTTTTGATCTAATTACGGTATTGGGCAGCATTGTGGATGCTCTTTGGATGGAATTCGGGGTAATTATATGCTGTTCAGCTCGAGCTTAAGCTATGAGCCATACATATTATTGTTGTGTTCCATTTATGTAGGCCGTTTTGCAAGACAAACAAACAATGTAATTCATAACTTAAACAACAAAGTATATATATAATTTTTGTGTTCATTTTTGTTTGGTTCTTTTGCCAAGATACTCGAACCCGAACACAATTCATATGAATACCAAAAATCACAAATATGCAAACATATACACCCACACAAGATGTATATTATATACACACGTACACATGTTAATGTGAACATACGTGCATATGTATTTAAGCCACATTTCTATGCAATATACGGACTATATGTCAACCGACACATTTTCTTTACCTAACGGACGAAAACAGACATGAATGAGAGTATATGACATACGCAAAAATGATTTTTAAGTTAATTATCAAAGATTATTTTTTATAATATTTATATGACCACTTTTGGCTTATTTAAGAGTCGAAATATAATGTTTGGGGTAAATTTCTTGGGTGATTATCATATACTCATAATCATCATTTTATACTAAATAATTTGAAATAGGGTTTTACTGTATTTATAGTATTATATATACGTATGTATCTACTGACTACCTCAGGGTTACATGCAATCCCTATGGAGTGTGCGTTATCTATTTTTTTGTTTTTTGCCGTCTTCAAAAAGGGACATAGAACAACATCTGACTCTGCTGTTTATATGTATAAACAGAGGCACACAAAAAATTATTATTAACAAATTTATATTTGATTTAACACAGAAACAAAAATAAAAGCAAAATATATATTTTTTTTATAAACTCCCACGAAATACAGAAATTAATAATCATATTTCTTTTTGATTTCCTTTTTCATATTTATTTGTGTACGAAAACGATTACCAAATACGAAATGTGGTCTCAAAATCGGGAAAACCAAATCCGAATAAAAAAAATGAATAAAAAATGATGAATGCAAAAATATAATTAAAATATAAAACACTCACGCAATTTATCAAAAATGTATACCCTTCACATATATTAATGTATGAATCATGTAACACATGCAAATCTATGCATTAATTGCATATCTATGGATATATATATATATATATATATATATATATATATATATATATATATATATATATATATATATATATATATATATATATACATCAATTTATTATACAAATGCCTCCTCTCAATAAATATTCCCATATTAAAATTGGCCGTCGGGAAACAAAACATCACGTTTATCACTGCCCAACACGATATATATATATATCAATAATAAAAATAAAATTAATGTTAAAAATCGATAAAAAAAAACACCCGCACACGTACTATGTAATTACAACACCAATGCCAAATGCCAAATGCGATGAACATACAACTAACTCGTTCATCACAATCACAACTTGTAACTAAAAAAAAAAAAAAAAAAAAAAAAAAAATTTAAACATTAAATCTACAACGAATTGAAATATGAAACGAACCCAATCAACAAATTGAATTGTATTACAAACATGTCATTCAACAATTATTGCTATGCATGCATGTGTGTATGCGAATGTGTGCCCAATTCACACATATGCCCCAAATGGCACACACATGTGCATACATATATATGTATGTATATATACATATATATATATATATATTTATATATATATATATATATATAATATACTCATCAACAACTACATCGACAACAAATTTCAACACCAACAGCACGATGTAAGTACGAAACACAATCTACACAGAAATTGCATTTTTCAAAATCCTATGTGTACAAAAAGTCAATGATTTAGCTTTCGCTTTTACTGCTAAGCACTTTTCACTTGCCTACAAACTAAGCTTATTAGATTTTATACGTTTCCATAACATTCTCTTTTCATTTTCTCCTTCTAACACACATTCACATAACAACAACAAATCGCCCACACATACATACATTTGTATTAAAGAGTTGCATTATTTTATATCTACTATCATTTACCAACGGCGAGTCTAACAATTCAAATTAACTTTTATTCTTAACGAAATGAGTTTTGCAAAATATTGCACTACTTATCAAACAAACATATACAAGATGTATATGGGTAATTCTCCAGAAAAGTCAACTTTTTGTCATGTTCGACACTTTGGTTTTTTGTAATTATCTTGAAAACGGATTAATTTTAGTTCAAGAGCAATATATTTAATTATTTGTTAAAATAAAGAAGTTTTTTGCCATTTTCAGCACTAAAATTGATGCATTTGCAAGATAATAAAGAAAACCAATGTGTCGAACGCGACAATAAGTTGACTTTTCTGGAGAACTACCCATATATAAGTATAAATAATATATATGTATATAAATGATTCTGATGATTCTATTAATAATTCTGATATTGAAAAAAAAAAAAATTAGATTAAAATTTGTACAGCTCAAATTATAACTTCATAAGCTTTTAAGATCCCTAGATATATATCTGCCTCTGGCATACATCTGCCTCTGAGCTATTCAATTTGAAGCTTTTCCTAACTAGAGAGAATCAAAGATTTAATCGGAGAAATTCATTTTCTATTTTTTGTTTTTGTTTTTAGTGTAGAGCAGTTCTTAAGGTCAAATCGATGTAGCCCCAATATACATAACATATACATATATGTATGTATATGATGGTAGGGGTACTTGGATTATCGGTTCTTCGAATATAGTTCGCTCGCCTTGTTTAAATCAAATTCTTTGTTTCCTTCCGTTGTGTCAATATACAATATATATATATATATATTTGTGATTTTTCCCATTTTCTGTTGCGGAGCACTTCAAATTGCCATTGTATCTACTACTCTTTTAAATTGCGTGTCTAAGCCTGTAGTCAACTTGGTAGATGAATTTTTAAAGCGGCTGGATGGGTGTCATTTTATTTTATTCTTTATTTCCTTTTTTATACATTCATGTTTCGACTAGAACCGACGACTTGCATAAATTTCACACTATACGAAATGTTTCGAATATGTAGAAAGTCATTTAGCCGAAGTCCTAGATCAACAGATCAAGTGGTCTGTATTAAACTTCAATTAAAAACAGTTTCAAAAATTAATTTGACAAATTTAAAAAAAATCTTTTTTGATATGTACGTATTTAAGTCTCACTTCTGATATTTTCATAAAGTTTCTCTTTGAGACTTCGACTTTCTAGAATAACCCAAAAGTTCCAAAATATTTATATAAAATTAAAAAAAAAAAAAAGATAGATAATATGCATAAGTATAATAGATACGTAGACTTATCTATAGTTATGTGAAGTTATGCAACAGTTGTTACATTTCACAATCTTTTTATTCAGTATTTGCGCATGGATTTGATTGATCGATTTAAAGAAAATTCATTCTTTTATTAAACATGATAAAAACAAAGCTTTCTATATACTTGAACATGAAAACTTGCAATAAAAACTTATAACTTGAACTAAAAATTCTTTTAAAACGCATTGATGACACGCACACACACTTACATACACACACTAAGAGACACACTCGATTCGAACATTCCCCAAATACAGTATAATACCAAATGTCATTATTAATTAAATATCGATTCATTCAACAAATATCGATAGCAAATCGATTGTGTGTAATTGTGTAAGTGGAGTTATTTAGCTCACAAGAGTGGCGAATGTAAGTAATAGTAATATTGGCCGGCAAAGCAAAACATCTTAAGGTACTATCAAGGATTTCCGTTCTAACATTCATGCATTCACAGACTCTCTCAAATGCCAAATATATTCTCATGTATATCCTCTGTAAATTGTATATAGCAAACTTGTTCGCATGATGTATACTCTATATGGATATTTAGAGTGTCTGGCTTTTGAGCACACCGCAGCAATATATATATTCATATATAATGTTGCATATTCTAATTACGTTTAATTACTTAAACTAGGTGCCTTCCACTTTCCTCTCTTAACCGTCTACGGGTCATTTAGACCTTTCAAATACTGTATTAGTTTTCTTATTCTATCTCTTCTGATGATTCTACATCTGACTGACATACCTCCTTAAATAAGCCTGAACCCGTGGTTTTGCTGTTTTCATATGCTAAGACGAAACGAGATCGATCGATCGGTTCATCGTGTTGGATTATTATGAACTGTAGTCCATAGTCTAATGTTATGATGCAAACTTACAACTTGCTTAGATTGCTACAATGCATGCTGCAACTTGATGAATTTGTCTCTGAATGAATGCCAAGCTAATGGGTGCTGTTAGGCTTAAGCTGCTGTAAAACTTTGCTTTGTTCCCACGATACTTTAAGAGACTTACATACTATATATAGAAGTATATGTATTTTTCGACCACTGTCTCAGGTATGTAAGGCTCATCATTCGGTATCATCGTGTGATTCGCAAACATGTTGCTCTTGTCATTAGCTTGCAGGTAACACTCAGTTAATTTGTATTCATACGTAGTTAGAGACATACAAGTCTTCATAGAGCAGCAGCGCGAAATAAATGATAAAACGAAAACAAAACAAAACAAAACAAAAAATAAAATAAAATAAACAATATTCTCAAAACACTTAGTACAACAAAACCCTCGAATACTAATTCTGTTCATAAAATTTCATTCATTTTCTATATATATATTTGCAAACTGCAACCAATTCAATTCAAATATTATTACTAATTTTCAACTCTATTTTATTAATTTCTTTGTTATTTTTTCTTGGAAAATAATTTTCAAAAAATACTTAATCGACTGTTCTTAACGCCGCCAACAACGTACGAAAACCGCAATTCGAATAAAAATGATATAAAAAATACTGATACGTACTCATTATGGCAAATAAAATTATTCCATATAATTAAATAATAAAACCAAATGAAAATATTTAAAACAAATTAAATAAAAAATAAACAACTAATCAAATTAACATCTAAACAAGTAAGAAGGCTCTAGTCGAGACGGCTCGACTACGAGATCCCCTGAACCCTGCAAAAAAAGTGATACTCTTCTTCTTTACGATCGCATGAGCGCGAGCTCTGCTAACCGCGCAGTTGCTGCCGTGGCTTGGGGGTGGGTTGGGCTATACTTTGAACGCTTATAACTCAATTTCTAGATGCATGATCTTGATGAAATTTTCAGAGTAGATTAAGAATATCTAAATGAATCTATGTGCCAAATTTCAAGTCTCTAGTATTTGAAATGCGTTTTTTGCAAATTGGGGGCGAAGGGGGCGTGGCATCCAAAATCTGAAAATTACATAATCTGCGTATTCATAATATCTATCTAAATATGCAAATTCGAAGTCTTTAGCTAAAACAGTGTAGAAGCTATGCTCAAAAAACCAAAAAAATTGAAACGAATTTTCGATTTTTTATCGATAATTTGGAAATGGGATGAGTTATCGAAAAAACAAAATAAACTCGTACTGCGTAGCTAACATATGAGTGTTCATGTGAAATTTCAGCTCTCTAGCTCTTGTAGTTTCCGAAATCTCGACGTTCATACGGACGGACGGACGGACGGACGGACGGACGGACGGACGGACGGACGGACGGACGGACGGACGGACGGACGGACGGACGGACGGACGGACGGACAGACGGACAGGGCTCATTCAACTTATTTTTTTATGCTGATCAAGAATATATATACTTTATGGGGTCTGCGACGTCTCCTTCTGCCTGTTACATACATTTTCACAAAACCATTATACCCTGAATTCCCATTTTCAATGGGTTCAGGGTATAAAAATATACCTATATGTATTTGACAAAATGAATCAACGTCTGACCACACTGCAAACACTGCAAATCACACATTTCATTATCGTTGAAACTGTCTTGCATCGCAACTCATCCTTTGGCTGCTATCGAAACCGAACTACACTTAAATAATCCGTGCAAATTTTGGAATTGCCCTTCTCAATATTGTTCTGCAATACCAACGGGCACAATGCGGATACAATGAGTTCTATAAATTGACTAATTGATTCACAAATACCGAATCTGAATCCACACAAATTTAAAATTGAACATGGTTTCTCTGACAATCCATCAGGATGTAAGTAAACAAACCAAATCTATAGAAATATTTTCTCTATTATTGTCTTATCGTATCCTTTTCTCTTCCCTCAATTATATTACCGTATTTAATTACAACATAAATCAAAAGATAAACAAAAACAATTTATATCTATTAGCAAATTAGCTAAACATATGCTTCACTATATCCAACAACCATATTCACATCGCATCGTTGATGTTTTTCTCTTCCGTAGTAGATCAACTAAATTCAAACTGCCCAGAATACATATATACAGATACAGTACATATATGTTGCAAATGTATATGTATTTAGCTGCTCATTAGCTGAACATATTCTAGTAAACAGACAAAATCATAAAACTTATAATTTTTCGTAGTGCTGTTACCCTTGGAGACGCAATTAAAGCCAAAATATATACGAATACTATTACTCGTTCACTCTATATATTCATATACATAAATAAAAAAAAAAAAATATATATATATATATATATATATATATATATATATATATATATATATATATATATATATATAAAATTAATAATGCTTATATCCCATCATGTTATTGAAGAATCGACTCGAATCGAATCCAATCGAATCCTGGTTTTCCCCTCAAATAGGCATCGAATAAATCTTGCCCATGTTTTTCAGTATCTATACAGCAAACATATACATACATTATACATTATACATATGTATGTACCTCCTACGGTTCGTCTCAATGTCAAGCTTAGTTTATTCTCTTAATGTCATTCACTCGCACCATCTTCCTTCCTAACTGCTTCACTATAGCGATAGCAACAAAGAATTGTTGTAAACTACATCTATGTAAACAAACCTGCATACACATATGTAAATATATTTATTCAACGATAATTGTACTACACCCAAACACACACTCACACACATACACAAATAAAAATATTTATATAATATACTTATATAATATATAATATATATATATAATATATATATATATATATATATAACTACTTTATTTTTAATCTTAACTATTTACGTAGAGGCCACGTCGAGGCGGTATGCGTCGCCCCAGTCAGCGGGTTGCCAAGGCACTTATATATACAAACCTTTGGTCACTCACATATATAGTACATATAGCTGTGACTGTCATGTTTGCATATATGTGTGCATTCTTTTTAAATTATATTATGCAACAACAGCTGATTAGTAAAATATTTTGGTCAAAGTTTTTAAATAGGTTTTTTTTTTCTTGTCTTTGTGTTTTTGCCCCACAAATGCCTTCGAATACCGACTGCTCTCTACATTCTAACATAACAAACTCACTTTTATACACACAAAAATGAAAATGAATAATAACAATTTGAATAATGTAACGTCTACAAAAAAAAAAAAAAAATTACATACAGGATGAAGAAAAGTGACAGACATATTATTGATTTTTTTTTATTCGTAATTAACTTATTATTTGTGAATTTTATATTATATCCGTTATGCTTTTGTCTTTTCCATTGCAAAATCTAAAACCTCAACAAAAAAAAAAAAAAGAAATACATATAAAAATAAAAAATTAAATTCGCCCAGATAGTTTAGCACAGTACAAAAACCATAACAAAAACAACTTCAGAAACTTTCAACCCAAGACCCAAATACTTGAACGTTTTCAAAACTGTTTTGTAATTTGTAATTAGTATCAGCATCTTAAGAAACAAAAAATACAAATGCACATGTTACGCTATATTGGTGTGGTAGTCAACACACACACACACGCCCGCACACATACAGAAACAGACTACAGTTAATATTTTATACCAGAAATTTCTCAATAGTTTTTAATCAAATTCAACGAAAACAAAAACTAAAATTTCGATTAAAACAAAACATATGTATATTTGCATTTGCTGTATTTTGATTAAGGTACAAAAAGTTCAAAACACATTTTATTTAGCATTGTTTGGAAAGAATCTAAATTTTCCTTTGACATTATTATTATTCTGATTATTATCTATATATCTGAGTAAATATACCTTTAATGCAAATTTGATTGTAATTATTTTGTAATTAATAACTATACATATAGAAAAGGTAAATTTCAATTTCCATATTTTTACTAACCAATTCTAAATTCTCCAATTATTTTTTAACAATTCGATCATTATTAACCAGTCCAACCACCCTATTATTTACTTAACTACCAATATGTATATGTATGTACTTTTTATTATGTACTAGCTACTAGTACCATCAACTACTAAAACCTACAACAGCTGCTACTACTGCACCACTACTAATATAACTCATATACTACTATAACTACTATAACTACTACTACTACTACTACTACTACTACTACTACTACTACTACTACTACTACTACTACTACTACTACTAATACTACTACTACTACTACTCCTATACTACTATAACTACTATAACTACTACTACTACTACTACTACTACTACTACTACTACTACTCCTACTACTACTACTACTCCTATACTACTATAACTACTATAACTACTACTACTACTACTCCTACTACTACTACTAACTACTATAACTACTACTACTACTACTAATACTACTACTACTACTACTAATACTACTACTACTACTACTACTACTACTACTACTACTACTACTACAACTACTACTACTACTACTACTACTACTACTACTACTACTACAACTACTAATACTACTACTACTACTACTAATACTACTACTACTACTACTACTACTACTACTACTACTACTACTACTACTATAACTACTACTACTATAACTGCTACTACTACTACTGCCATAATTTCTACTACTACTACTATAACTACTACTACTACTACTACCTACTACTATTATATCTACTACTATAACTGCTACTACCACTTAGTAGTGGTATAGTAGTCTATAACTGCTACTACTACTACTATAACTTCTACTACTACTACAACTATAACTACTACTACTACTACTACTATTACTACTACTTTTACTTCTACTACTATAACTACTACTACTACTACTATTATAACTACTACTACTACTACTACTACTACTACTATAAATACTACTACTACTACTATAAATACTACTACTACTACTACTACTACTACTATAAATACTACTACTACTACTATAACTACTACTACTACTACTACTATAAATACTACTACTACTACTATAACTACTACTACTACTACTACTATAAATACTACTACTACTACTATAAATACTACTACTACTACTATAAATACTACTACTACTACTATAACTACTACTACTATAACTACCACTATAACTACTATAACTTCTACTACAACAACTATAACTACTACTATAACTACTACTACTACTACTATTATAACAACTATAACTACTACTACTATTATAACTACTACTACTACCACTACTATTATAACTACTAGTACTATAACTACTAGCTGCTAATGAGAACTAACGAAAAAAAAATAAATGAAACTGTACCTGACACTATATTCGAAGGGTGCCGCTAGGCAACTCGGATATATCTATACTCATCGGCTTTACAACGGTACACCATCTCTCTAATCTAATCTCCTTATTTTCTGTTTTTCTGTTTTTTTTTTTCTCTCTTTCTCTCTTCTCTCCCTTTGACCAATAATATTTTACAGTCGAACTCAATCAACGTTGGCTTCCTGCGTTTGTTTCGTGCGGCGCGTCTTATCAAATTGCTTCGACAAGGATATACAATACGAATTCTCCTGTGGACCTTCGTACAATCATTTAAAGCACTTCCATATGTTTGTTTGCTTATTGCAATGCTATTTTTTATATACGCCATTATAGGCATGCAGGTAAGTCTGTGTTCCCCCTCGCAAGCTCAATTTGAGTGTTACGAAAAACTCAAGGAAAAAAAAATTATATATATATATGTGAATCACAAATGAAACACGAATATATAACACATTAGAACAGTTGTTGCTCATGATCAGATATAGCAGATATATAGGTGATATAGCCAACATAAGACGTGGGAACTGTATGAACAAAGCTAAAGTTAGGATACATATATGTATGTTTCATCATTTCATCAACGTTTGGAACACACAATAACTAATTTTTCTTTTTTCGTTTTTTATTCAACTAAGACAAAAACAAAGATCGTTTCATTTTCACCACTATCTAGTTTATAAGCATCTTACCTAGCAGTTATTCTGCAATATTAAAAACGACACAAACAAATTTCTAGATACGCACAATAGGGCGTGTACCCGATCTGGACTTAATGTTACTATAGGCGAAGCTGCAATTTTTTTGACTTAGACTAGAGTCTAGTTGTAGTGATTAGTAAACTCTCTGTTTTGATTTTGAATAGGTACGCTTTATGTGTAGACCACGCTGATTGCGAAGGTCTATTCAGTATATATGCATATATACTGAACAGACATTCGCAATCGGACCTTCGCAATATATATAATTAAAAGTGTAAATGATAAGTTTTAGATTGAAAAATTACCATTTCAGAGAGGTATACATAAAAGTATTATGTTTAACATAACTAAAAAAATTATTATTATAAGCGAGGAAATCAACGAATTTGGCGTTACATTAATATTCAGTTTATTCTTAAACAACTATCAAATTCGAGTTTTACTGAAAATGGATCATATAATACTTGATATGGTATAACTTATTTTCTTTAGAAATTTTGACATATGTATTGTTACATATGCAGCCGTGTCTTTAGGACGGATATTGTTGATATCGGCATTCTATGAGCCAACTGATCAACCAATCTCTAATTGAGATCTGGGGATTGGACTAGTTTTTCCAAGAGTTTTGTGCAATGGCAAAGCACCCAGGACCTGACTTTACGGGCTTTATCGTTAGGGACATTTTCATGCTACAGTTTAAATATGTTTAAAATACGCATTTTTTCAGTCAACTGCTTAAAATTTTCTTTTAAGAAGTTTTATAGATGGCATGATGATCCATCTATAGAACCAGAATTTACTGCTCCTATGATGGTAGGGCTTTACCCCAAATCATGACGGAACCCTTACCGTGCTTTAAAATTAAATTATTTTGTTCAACTTCATGTTAACTTTATACCATCGGTATATCCTCGGAGAGTTTGAATTTTGGATTGTCCACTTTGCTTAATTGAGGCGATCCTTCACTTATTTAGTTTATTTTTCGGAGTTCAAGCAATTTCCAATTTTCAAATGCAACTGGAGTCCAAGCTTTCGCTGATCTAATAATAAATTTGGTAATTTTTGGCCTATTGTGTGTTTCAGTTAAGGAATTCTGTTTTGCGATACATTTGTTGTTTAAAAAATGTGAGTTCTATATTGCCTTTTCAATAAAACCCTTTAAATGTACCATTAACGGCTTTTCAGAGTTGGTGGGATGCTGCTTTTTTTTATAACTTTGGTAAAAACCCGAATATTAATGTAACGCCAAATTTGGCGTTTTTCTAGTTTTTGTATAATTTCTTTTAATAATGTTAAACATATAAAACCTATATGTATACCTCTCCCTCTCTCTTTCCCTCTCTCTCTCTCTCTAAATATATATATATATATATTTCTATTCACTAAGACACATTTAGAACTTGCCTGTTTAGGAATATAGTTTTACAACATGTAATGAATAATCTAAAACAATTATAATATCTCACAAACTGAAAGGTTTTCGGCAACATAAAATATGATCCGGACACCCAACTGAATCGTCACAATAACTTCCAATCGTTCTCTGGAGGAATCATGCTGCTTTTTCGGTAATCGAAGAATACGGTTGTACCCTAGTGTAACTCTATTGTGTCTATTAACGATGGCACAACCAACAGACAAGCGCATTCGTACATAACTTGATTCATTCATATATTAGCAAACTGTAACTATTATTAGTTTTGAATCGAACTCAAATTGAAAAGCTCAACACGTTCACTTGGGAGCTTTCTCATACCCTGATTTCCAAATATATATATATACATATACATATATACATTACATCAACTCAGTCAGTAACACGTTGAGGCTGTCACAAACGAAGAATGATTACAATTCGACATAAATTGCATTTATTACCTGCTCAATCTGGCGTCCTTTGTGACTTGGGATAGCTTTGATGCATTATTTAGTTAACTACATACATATGTATTTCTATACCTCACATTCACAAGCATAACTAAGTAATATGTAAACTCGTTTGATTCGTTCTATGGCACAATGCGCTCATTCATCATTAGCTTCATCTGTATGCAAATGTTGGAGTTGAAATTTAAAATAAAATTAATATTGAAATTGAAATAATAATTGAATTGGAATTATAACTAGTTACAATTTTACTTATAGTTGGCGGTAGTTAATATAGCTAGCTAGCTTAGCTTATAATATTATCGTTAAAAGTTTTGCCCACTCGCATTCGTTTGGCATTCAAGCAAAATACAAATGTATAATACACTTGAAAAAATCAATAAACACCTTTGTTATAAATCTAGTGACTTGGCATTTGCCAATTTATGATGTTGCGTTAGAATTCGGCTTAAGTTTGTTAAAGGTTTGCCTTTATCCATATACTATTAATCCATGCAATTCCTCGTAATTTATAGCGAATCTCATTCAAGTTAGTAGGAGTCAGTTAGTAGTCAGGAGGCACTTTATCATTGTTTTGTTTTGATTTGGATTTATTTACCCTCTGCAATACCCCTATATATCCATATAAGCATTTACATTTACATGATTGCTTTAGGAATTCTAGAACCCATATCGCTGATAAATATCCACTATATTATATTCACCTATTTCGTATGTAGCAAGTGAAGTGTCAAGTTCAGTAGATGGCTATATGAGTAATGTGTTTAACCAACTGTGGGTCAAATATCTCTAAGACAAAAGGAGAAGGTTATTCAAGGCAATTGAGGGGCAGCTGCGCAAGGGTGAAAATGTGTTATGTGTTGAAGGAAATTTTCATATTTAATAGCTACCAATACGAATGCAAATAATTAATATAACTTATCGATATTTAAATCGTGCATAGGTATTCGGAAATATCAAACTAGGTACAGTGGAAAATTCTATTACTAGGCACAACAACTTCCAGTCATTTGAACAAGGCGTCATGTTGCTTTTCAGGTATGTAAATCTTTAAAATCTTTCCGACTTATCGCATAGACTTAAACAAAACTAAGCTTTGTTAAGCAAATTTTCGATTTTCCATAGTTAAGACAAATAATAAGTACCTATATATAGCTATATATATATATATATATATATATATATATATATATATATATATATATATATATATATATATATATATATATATATTCATATCCATAGTTATAGTCCCACATTTAATATACAATCTATTTTAGCATTAATAAATAAATATATAATAATATTTCATAGAGAAATATTCAGTATTTTACGATATACATATATTTTTCTAAAACTATAAATGGGAAAATAAGAATTGTTTGTACTAGCATTAGATAGCATCAATTAACTTAGGCAAGTTTTTCCTTAACGACATAACTTAGATTCTTAGAAACAACCAACAAAGTGTCCATCGAGAGGTGTCCAATCGAAAATCTCAAGCCAAAAATTAACACAGTACAAGAGTCGACTCAAAAGAATGTCAAATTGGTGTACCTTTCAGTCTCTTAGTCGAAACTACTTAACACGGCGTCGATCAAAGCCTTAGGTCAGTGCGAAAGTAGACTTATCTCGGTCCAAATCCTTGAATGTGTTCCTGTAGTAGAAGGGGCATCATGCAACTGTATTTACATATACATATATAAGTATATGATATATATAAAAGTAAATAAATATATATATATATATAATGTACATACATTACTAAAATTCATTCACGTTATCTTTTCATTTCTCGTAGTAAATAAGTATGTATTAAGAAACAATGAAAAGGAAAGAATTAAACAAGTGAGAATGCTCTAGTCGAGACGGCTCAACTACGAGATACCCTGAGCCCATATGGTTAGTGCCTGAAACCTGCAAAGAAGCTAATAATCTTCTTCTTTACCAACGTATGAGCGCACGCTCTGCTAACCGCGCAGTTGCTGCCGTGGTTAAGGGGTGGGTATTCGTTCTTTTTTTTTATACCCTGAACCCATTGAAAATGGGAATTCAGGGTATAATGGTTTTGTGAAAATGTATGTAACAGGCAGAAGGAGACGTCGCAGACCCCATAAAGTATATATATTCTTGATCAGCATAAAAAAATAAGTTGAATGAGCCCTGTCCGTCTGTCCGTCCGTCCGTCCATCCGTCCGAGATTTCGGAAACTACAAAAGCTAGAGAGCTGAAATTTCACATGAACACTCATATGTTAGCTACGCAGTACGAGTTTATTTTGTTTTTTCGATAACTCATCCCATTTCCAAATTATCGATAAAAAATCGAAAATTCGTTTCAATTTTTTACGTTTTTTGGGCATAACTCCTACACCGTTTTAGCGAAAGACTTCATATTTGTATATTTAGATAGATATTATGAATCCGCAGATTATGTAATTTTTAGATTTTGGATGCCACGCCCCCTTCGCCCCCAATTTGCAAAAAAACACATTTCAAATACTAGAGACTTGAAATTCGGCACATAGTTACATTTAGGTATTCTTAATCTACTCAGAAAATTTCATTAAGATCGTGCATCTAGAAATGGAGTTATAAGCGTTCAAAGTTCAGCCCAACCCACCCTCAAGCCACGGCAGCAACTGCGTGGTTAGCAGTATCACTTTTTTGCAGGGTTCAGGGGATCTCGTAGTCGAGCCGTCTCGACTAGAGCCTTCTTACTTGTTTTTTTTTGCTGGTTTCAAGGTATCTCGTAGTCAAGCCGTCTCGACTAGAGCTTTCTTACTTGTTATACTCTGTTCCCGATGGAAAAAGCGTATATTGGTTTTGTGTAATGTCCGTCCGTCTGTCTATATGAATGCAATATTTTTCGGTGCTATTAAAGCTAGAGACTTTAAATTTGCACCATATACTCATGTATGCTCCCGAATTATAGTGTAAAAATGCATGCGCCCGTTAGCCAGTAATCATACTAGTAGATGAGCTAGAGAGTTGCAATTTGGAATGTATACTCGCGGTGACAACTATGTTCAAAGAGCATGGCAAATCAAGAAAAACGTATCTTCTACAGCTTTAAATCTATAACACTTAAATTTGGTATGTGAGTTAACGTTATAATTCTATGAAGATCGAACAAAAAGTTATATGTAGCAGCGTGGCAAATCGGACCTAAATATATAGTGATTTTTTCAAATTATGCTCTATATCGATGACCCAAAGATGATTGCTGTGGCCAACTGTATAATTCATGCATACAAAATCACTCAGGTGTAACTGTTAAGCTTGCAGCAAGCATTTTATAATCAATATTCAAATATATATTAAATTGAAAAGTTAACAATTTTCGATAACAAATACTTTTCTGCGGGAATCAAACCCACGCACCTAAGTTCAGCTTGCATAGCACTTACCACCAGCTCCACTGCCCTGGACTGAGTATCATTTGCTAAAACCAAATAAGGCGCCTTCAGACAAAACTAACGATCGAAAAATTCACAATTCAATCTCAATTCATAGAATATTATAGCATGCAGACTTTTGTATGTATGCATAGAAAATCACATAATGTGCGCGCACGACAGTGTGTATAATCGTATAGTGTGTACATATGTAAATCTGTATGTATGTATAGGAAAAATGTTTGTTGCTTGCCATGTACGTTTGCTAATTGCCCAAATATTTCGTTTATTAAATATATAAAATGCACCTTCGGGAACAGAGTACCACGCATTTGGTTGCACCCAACTGCAACGTTCTTACTTGTTTTTGTTTTTGTAAAATGGAATGTAATAATAAGATAATAATTTTGGTACGTTTTTCGCACTATTGCGCTTATAACCTCAAATTTCGCTGTTCACAAAAATATCAGTTTTTCATTTAGTTGCGAAAAAAGTAAACAAAATGTTTACAAATCTGTCAATTGTAAGTTAATTTAAAGTTACCAATTAAACCCTGAAACACGTGGCGTATAACGTGCAACAACGTTTTCAGATGTCCGGCGCACTATTAGATACATCAGATCCAGATGGGGAATCATTAACGAAAATGTCGAAAAGAAAACCCCGTCCAATCAAGCTCAACTTTGGGAAGTTATCTTAGAAGCATAGCGGTAGATCCCGGTTAGGCATTGATAGGACTTTTTTGGTTCGGTTCCGCACAGGCGTCATTCAGTTATCACCGACTAAGTATTAAGTCATAAGAACCAAAGCTAACCAGAATTTAAAGTTGGAAAAAACTGGGATCGACAGATTCCTATATTTAGACAATACTACTATTTTTATCAACAGCACAAAAACCCTGAACCCATTGAAAATGGAAATTCAGGATATAATGGTTTCGTGAAAATGTATGTAACAGGCACACCGTTTTAGCTAGAGACTTCATATTTGTATATTTAGATAGATATTTTGGATACGCAGATTATGTGATTTTTAGATCTTGGGTGCCACGCCCCCTTCGCCCAAAATTAAAAAAAAAAAAACGCATTTCAATTACTAGAGACTTGCAATTTGGCACATAGATACATTTAGATACTAATCTACTCTAATAATCTACACTGAACATTTTTAGAAATGGAGTTTTAAGTTCAGCCCAACCCACCCCAAGTCACGGCATCAACTGCGCGGTTAGCAGAGCGCGCGCTTACAAGTGCGTAAAGAGTAAAGAGTATTAGTTTCTTTTTTGCTGGGTTCAGGATATCTCGTAGTCGAGCCGTCTCGAGTAGAGCCTTCTTACTTGTTTAAATATAATTTATCATCTTTAAAGTCACAGCTCAAAAGAACTGCTTTTTTGTGAACACAGCTGTATGTACTATATGACAGTAAATAGTGTTCGAACCAGCGAATTCCGGTAAGTCGGGCTTATGTTAGCTTGGCTATGATACATACATGCATAGTAGTAACGGGAGCGTTATTTTTCGTTTGTGCGTAAAAGGAGATGGAAGTTGAGTACTTCAAATCAATTGAGTCGATAATTTAAAATATAATATAGGAAAAATAAATGAATAATTATAGTATAAGCATAGTCCATATAGCTAACAATTTCGACCCTGTGTAAATAGATCATTGCTAGCGTTATATCAGATATGCCTAGATGTGCATATCTGTATTATGTAATCAAACTATTCCCATATATGTGTGTGTCTGTCCAAAAGCAAAAACCAAAACAAACATATTTTATCAGACGCAATTTAATTTGTCAAAGTCTTGCACTTTTATTGTTGGCATTGGAGTTGTTGCAGTTGCAATTAAGTTGATTGGGCTAAGTTTATCAAATTTTTCTCACCGTAGTCATGCTAAATACTTGATAAACGTATGAACAGCGAGGACAACACCTATACAATATTAATACCTAAATATATATATATATATAAACAACATAGACCTAAAAATACTTACCTCAACATGGTACACCCCCCTTCCCCCCCCCGCCCCCCTCTCCAAAAAAGGAAAAAAAATCTAGGATACTTTAAATTGGGCTTATGTTATCTCCTAGCCGAACCTTTGAAGACTTGAAACAATTAGCAACTTTTTTGTATCTTTTATTTTAGTTAGACTTCAAGCTGAATATCTGAAATATGCACCGCTTATACATCCAAACTTGAATCACTTTTACGTGTCAATCAAATATAAATCTGAATATTTTTGTGCCCTCATATGAGGTGTCGAAATATAATTTCTAACTTAATTATTGTTATTATCATTTTGCGTGTTTTTTTTTTTTTTTTTTTTAAATTAAAATTTAGCTCTATAAATATTTTCAGCTTATGGTTCATAGGCATATATTATTACTTTCAAAGTATTTCTCAAGATTAGCTTGAGGGAAGTGAGAATGGAATCACTAGTCTAAAACTTATTAAAGTCAATTTTAAGTTGTTAGGAATTCTATGATAATTGTATTTAATTAGTAAACTAGTCTAATCTTTTAACATAAAACATGGCAAACCGATGTAAGCTCTTGATCAGTTACGTTATAAATTCTTTATATTTTAGGTAAAGCCAGATAGTTGAGCTTATTCGTTGTAAAATGACATATTTAGCTAGACTATATTGTGCTTCATACAACATATATATTTATATTAACATTGGCTAAAGTAATACAAAAATTAAGCTGTAGTAAAAATTTGCATAGCTCAAAGCTCATTAGTCTATATCTATACATATATAAATAATATATAAATAAATAATATATGCTTGACTCAGATGTACTAGTACCCAATGATAAAGTATCCTAGATCATAACACGCACACACATTTATATATATATATACATATATATATAAATGTATATATATATATATATATATATGCTGTTGGTATGGTATTGCGTATTTAGTATGTATTTAACTTAATAATTATATAACTATTTTAAACATATTGAGTAAATACGTATGTATGTATTGAGTTAATTGTAAATACACATGTACATACACCCACATGAAAACAACACAGAAAAAAATAAGCAAACAATATGTACTTAGTTATTTACTAAACGTCATTATCATGCATACATAAGTAAATCAGCATTTACGTAGTAGAACATACTTTAACTGACACGAATCCTCTTGAACGGTACGGTTAAACATGGAAATTGATTGCAATTTTTTTGGTATCCCTATCATTTACGTTTGCTCGCACCTGTCGACGACCACCCGCGAAGATGTGCAACGGGCGAGGCGTGGCCAAATATAATGCTGGCCTGTCTGAAGGGAAAGGCCTGCGACGATGATGCCGAGAAGGGTGCCGGAGAGTACTGCGGCTCGACATTGGCCTACGCCTATTTCGTATCGTTTATATTCTTTTGTTCATTTCTAATGTTGAATCTGTTTGTGGCCGTCATCATGGATAATTTTGATTATCTAACGAGGGACTCCAGTATATTGGGTGCTCATCACTTAGACGAATTTGTGCGCATATGGGCGGAATATGATCCAAATGCGACGTAATTATCAATTTAATATATATATATACATATATATATATATATATATATGTCTAAATTATACAATTATACACCAACCCTATATTATTTGATTACTTTCTTTCCATCTCACAGTTTATACTCGATTCGTATGCTCCCAACAAATATTAAATGATTATTATTTGATCGTATTTGTTTCATATTAATTCCGTTCGAGGGTCTTAACACAATTACGCGTGCATACAAATAATTATTTCTATTTTTTTCTTTTTATACACAATTTTCGATTTTGGCAGTGATTGTCTTAACCAACCGTCATTATTTCCCGTTTTAACTTGATTTTTATATTTCAATAGTATTTCTATATATCTTTATATGATCTTCTCGAGGTCGAATAATAGTGTGAATGGAGTTCTTCTTTTTTCAGTGTTTTCTTTTTGCTTCTTTCAACTCATTTATTTAATACAGAAAATTAATTGGTTTTTGCCACCAAAAAAGCTTATAATACATTTTCAGTTTTTGTCTCTCTGTGTCTCCATTTGTTGATGTTGTGACACAAAAAATGATCTAGCTATGATCTTGTGTTCTCTGTGTATTTGGAATTCGGTGCTATCGAATAGATTGCTTTTCTTCCCATTTGAAAAGTGAAAAACTGATTATGCTGTTTCTTTCTGATTGTTGTTGACAACAACACACAACAAACAATGCTTATACTATAGTGGTAGAATACATTATACGGAAATGTATGACATGCTGAAAAATATGGATCCGCCTTTGGGTTTCGGTAATAAGTGTCCCAACCGACTTGCCTACAAGAAACTAATACGTATGAATATGCCATTGGACGACGAATTGAGAGTCCAGTTCACGACGACGTTGTTCGCTCTGATTCGAGAGAATCTTAGCATTAAGATGCGTGCGCGTAAGTTTAAAATCAAATAAAATAAGCGAATATCTTTCTACTACTTTGGTTATCACATCTGTAGCTGAGGAAATGGACCAGGCGGACTTGGAGCTCAGGGAAACCATCACGAACATCTGGCCTTTGCAGGCAAAGAAAATGCTGAATCTGCTGGTTCCACCCATCGATCAGTTGAACAAGGGCAAACTCTCAGTTGGTAAAATCTATGCAGGTTTTCTCATATTGGAATCCTGGAGAAACACGAGATTCGGCCAGATCGATTCAGGCATGCCGGTAAGTTGACCTATATCTCGTATATTCCCAAAAGCAAAATATCGAAATATCGAAATTCGTACTTCAAATACTTGGCATGTCAATAAAAGCAATCAGCCCGAAGGTTGATTCAGTTTGCTTAGCTTTATAATTTCCATGATCGATATCCCACTCGAAGGAGTTAAGTATCATAGTCTAACTCACTGTCGCTTTCGATCAATTAGCCATGCGTATTTTAAGGGATCTGTGAATCGTGAATCGATAATTGTGCCTAGGTATAATGAAAAATCTTTAAGTTTCATATCCAAGACGGCATAAGATGTCGCAATTATATTTAGGTCTAAAATAAATTACAATATTTGTTTTGGCTCTTTATTTCTGTCACTCTTACACTATCATTCAAGATTGTGTCCTGTCTGTTTAACTGTTATTAATCAAGTATGTACACACAGCTTTATGTATATGTGTATAGATTGTCTCCAATCACCTTAAATGAAATACATTCCATGTATTGTTAATTCACCCACCAAAAAAATGATAATAATAAAAAAAAAAAACACTTCAGGCCAACTATATGGACATTGCATATTAAATATTAGAAAAAAAAAAAAAACAAACGATTTAGCTTGGCTTGGATTGGATCTTCTAATCAAAGTATTGTATAAACTGTAATCAGAAACAGGGTATAAAAACAATCTAAATCAAAATCGAATCAATTAATTTAATTCAAAGCTGACTTAAAATAAATTTTATTTATAAAAGACACAAAGCAAACATATAAATTTCGCTATATATCCAAAATCAATATACAATCTAGGCCAACAAATCGACTACAAATAAGCACATTTAATTCAATGAAAATATTTGATTAATAAAAATTATGATTTCTCTTCTCATATGTTTTTAACAATGAACTCTCGAACATAACTTAAAACAATGCAATTAAATGTACGACAACAACAAATACTGATAATTTTGTTTAACTAATAATAACAAATGCAGAATTGGAAGGAGGTATATAATCAACTTATATGCAACCTCACACATTTAACACATTTGTAAATGTATCTTTTGAGACACATATGTATCTAATCTAAACAAAAACCAAATCCAAAATTAAAAAAAAAAACATTGCATACTTTTCTTTTCAAACCAAACATAATCAACAAATGAAACAAAATGAATAATTGATTAGTCACACAATTTCAACTTTTTCCATCACAGTAATAAATAGATTTTAGATTTCATGGTCCCTCTGATGAAGTCCCTGAACATTTCTTTCGTTAGAGTGAAATCAATGCTAAGCTATCTGTTAGATTGTTAGAGCCTCTATAATATGAAATGAAAACTTCCGTTACCAGTAAATCTTGATTAATAGTTTAACATTTCTATATCCTGAACCCATTGAAAATTGGTCAGGGTGACGAGAAAAGTTGATATAGCCATGTCCGTCTGTCCGTACTTTTCAACGCATCGATTTTCGAAGATACAAGTGCTAGAGAGTTCATTCTTTTTGTGTTTAGTTCGTATATTGCACGCGCAGTTCGAGTTTGTTTCAGAAACTCGATAACTTGTATATTTCCAAAGTTATCGATAAAAACAATTATCGAGAATCAGTTATTGAATTATATCTGTTTATCTTTAGAGGTAGAGTCTCCAAGTATAGATAATAATTTAATACAATTTAAATTTTTGACAGATTTTGAATTCCGATCCTCAATTCACCCCCACACCTCCAAATTTGTAAAAAAAATGTATTTTAAATACCAGCGACATACAGTTTGATTATAATTTGAAAGTTTGATTACGATTGTCCGTCTAGAAAAAGAATTATTAATCGAATAAGTTCTCGCATCATAAGCCACATGACAGACCAAGCGAGACAGCTAGACAGCTAGACAGCAAGACGCCTTCAATGCTTTCCTACTTGTTTATTTATTTTAAATTATCAAAATATAATTTCAGATACGTCTTTCAGTTATTATCATTTAGTTTTCCTATTGAAAATAAATTTTAAAATCCCTGATGTTCCTGAGGTTCACTTCCTCTATAAAATAGGACAACAAGCGAGAAAAGAAAACAGATCAGTTACGTGATGGAAAAAGTCGTGTACTTTTCTATTGTGTTTCATATTTGCGTGTTTTACCCAAGTAATGCACTTTGACTGCATTTGAGTGCAGTCGAATTGGCTAACGAAGATTAAAACCATCGAGGTGCATTGTTCGGAAGGAACAACATTTCTCTACAGACATTTTATCTAAATCGATATGAATTTAAGCGAAAGCGAAATAATTATTCGTAGTCGAATTACATATGTATATTGGTAGAGTTAAACGAGTTGACTTATATTTTGAGTGTTAAGCTTGTAACTGACTCTCGTATGTTTGCTGTTCTTTTAGGTAATTGTAGAAGTAATTGATTCATTAATTGACTTACTTCATAGATAGACAAATATCAATATTCAGTTAAGTTATTTAAGCTAAGACAAAAAAAAAAAAAAATAATAATAATAAAAATTGTCAATTCCGTATATATTTTTATGTATTAATTATTATTATTATTATTATATTTTTTTTTAATGATGGTTGATCACGTTGAAAATAGAACGCATAAATAATTGTTATATCATAGCATTCATTAAATCAATACAAATTTATTGTTTAAATTGGTTGAGCGATTTAAGAGAGAAAGAAAAGTAATTAAATTACATAAATTGTTTTATTCTTGTTAAATGCACAAACAATCGAAAATTAACACTGACAAATTGACAAAAATTACAAATTGTCGTTGAATACTTGTAATTGGATAATTGGGCAAATAATAGCGGAAGAAGCCCGAAGATGATGATGATCGTAAATATAGCCCAACGGCCGTCGAGGAGCCGGTATATAATCTCTTTAAATAAAAATATCTTTCGCTTGATTTTACTTTGCCTTTTTAAAAGCTCCTTTTACACCGTTTTGCCATTTTACAACTTTCTGCAAGTAACAAATACCAACAATTTCGGCTAGAGGCATGTGTACATACTCGCATAGGAACGTGCATAACTAACTATAATTCTATTTAAATATAGGAATTAAAATACACTAGTTTACTTGCATTATGCGATTTTTCATAGACACCCAACTAATTTCTAAATATATAGTTAACAAACAAATGCCAACTATATCTACAATTACAACTAAAACACCTATGTCATAAATCTTTATAACGCAGTGGTTATGTTCCCGCTTACAAAACTCCACACTTTTTTGCTCCACTTAGTCGCTAACTAATCTAGGTTCAAACAAAGCTTTAATAAGGCTTTGAAATCAATCCAATCGTCAACAAATAATACAATAGCCTAGGCCTAGGCCTAGATACATGAAATTTTATTAGAACTTTTCGAATTCCCCCTCACTTTGGATCATAATTTCGAATAATTAACGAACCACTGTACAGCAATCAAACTCATACTTGTTCAAGAGCTGAAAATATTTCAGTAAATGAAAAAGAAAAAAAAAAAATTAAAGATATTTTGAATTTCATTCATTCACCAATGGTGGGCCACATGAAACGGTAAAATATTCATTTTTATCGTAAATCTTACACCCCAATGGGCGTAGCTTAGGGCCGTATAACCATTCCATTCGTTGGATTCTCCCATCGATGGTATCAATATAATCATAATAATAAATAATTTGTATTACACTGTTAGGATTTTCAACATGAAGCTTTGTTTCAGGTATCGACTAATTGAGATGATAAAATATTCACCTATCATCTACCGATATTTCCTTCCATCGATGGTTTTAACAGTTAAGCTATAACTAGTAGTAACTAGCTAGAGTAATACCGATTTTTCCGCATCGATAATTCTGTGGCTTCAATTGAAATGCTCTGCGATTTTATGGACCCATTAATAAAGCCAATATACCCCCCAATCACAATACGTAATACAAGTTAGAAACGCTCTGCAAGGGTAGCTTTAAAAGAACATCATTAAATAGGACGATAATTATCACAGGCTTGAAGAATCTTTTATATATATTAAATATATATTTTTTCCTAGCAAATTTTTAAATCGGAATCTAATTGAAATCGCACTTAAATCCATTTAGATCATTATAGCCCCCGCAGACCCGTGCTGCCAAAAAGCGGTACTCTTTTTAAATCCACAATTATAATAGAATAATATTAGTTTGTATAATTTATGTTTGCTGATTTGCATCTCGAGCCTTGTTAATAATGCACACCTTTAATGAATTTTCAACTCGAGCTTTGCACCGTTTCATACTTGTATGCATAGAAGCATTGTACTACAACCTATTAACCTATACCATATATATATATATGACATATAGGATAATAAGGATAATATCAGACTATATGTAGTGCTTACAATGACATACATTTCAAGACGAGGGAAATTATATAACGAATTAAGGAGATGATTAAATAACAATAAAAAGAAAACAAAACCTAAAAGAAATATTATGAGTAACTGTTCGAAAACAACAGTAGCAAATGTCCTATATTTAACATATATTTTTTATTTGATTCACAAGTTGCGCCATTTAGTTTCCTATACAATTCTATTCATGACGATAGGCATGCAAAACACACCCATCTACATAAGTCTTAAGTTAGGTAACCAATTCAACTTTTTGCATATCTATTCTAACCATAGATCTAAAACTAAACTAAAAACATGAAATCTTGGCATGCATAAAAACCAAATATAAGAATAACAAACAATAATAAATAAGCTGAAAATGTGATGCAAATGCAACCTCAAAACTTAGATACCTTTCCGATACTTATATTTTGTGTTGAACATTTACTATCTATTAGACACCCACACCATGCTAAGCAAATCTAAAAAACAATCTCAAAATGATAAACATTTTTCTTTGCAAATACAATATCTAATTCTATTTACAAATTGGCACTCATAATTTTCATATTCAAATACACAGATACTTAGATTTTCTTCAAAATCCTAGAGAGTTGTAAAAATGTTTGCGCATGTTTTTACCACAGCAATCGATATATATATATATATATATATATATATATATATATATATATATATATATATATATATATATATATATATATATATATATATATATATATATATATATATATATATACATATATATATCAGAACTCCTTTATATGCGAAAGCATTACACACACGTACACATACATACATATATATATATATATACGTATTCACATTTCAAAAACGCGTAGAGCTTTAAACATCTCTAAATGGTATACTCTACTACATACACATCGTATGCGTATCAAAGAAATCAGCAGAAAACCCGCTATTTGCCCATACTATAATATTAAAATACTTATATAAATATATACATATACATATATATATATCCGTATATATATCTATATATAGAATTAAATATATTTTGGTTATGAACCTTTAATTTGTTTTGTAACTACTTTTTCCATATTTTCAATTATTCTATAATAATTCTTACATTCCATTTTAATGCTTAAACACAAAATCAAAAATCCTAATGCGTTGCAATGTAAACATGACTCTTTATACTCACCACTCACCCAACAAATCTACAACAATGAAAACTGAAAATTGAATTTGCAACTTGCAACAACGTTTCGCTATCTACATACAATCAACGAACCTACCAAACCAACAACTCGCATTCAATGAAAATACAATTACATATTTAAAATAATAATAATAATAATAATAATAATAATAATAAAAAAAACACACACACGCACAAAACTTTCTCTTTACTCATGAAACAATCACCAAATAACAAACAACAAAAATGTTATAAACGAACCTAATATCTGGCACGAACGGCACTTTAAACAAAACAAAACGAAACGAAACGAAACAAAATAGAAACAATCATTCTTTAATTGCCTGCTCGATATGGCAGCCCTTGACAAAGGAGGATCGCGTCAGGGCTCGATAAGTTTTGAGCCAAATGGGGAAGGAGGCGCCAACTCACAGACACATTTGTTAGCAAGCACCTATCATGCTAATGGTGATGTCGAACACAACAGTTTGGCAACACTAGCACGTCGGAGTACGATCAGAAAGCGATCAGTTAGGTAATTTAAAAAACAAACAACACCTTAACTTTAACATGTCAAGTGCAATGTATTGCTAACTTCACCACTTATCACGAGCCATCATCATTCGTCATTGATCGGAGATCATTCATTAGTCATCATTAATCTTTATGCATACATCAATTCATTCAATCTTCATCGTCAGCCAGAACTTTTCCTTTTGCTCTTGTACATCGATGACCAGCTCATGAGATTATATTCATAAGTATTGCTCATTAGAAGCTCACTGCATAAACATGAAAATCCAGGCATTGATTTTACAATTGAATCTTATCTCTATTCATTTTAAGATTTTTGATTCAATTGCACCTACAAAGCCTTTCGTATGTGGATTTTCTAGTCATGAACTTAATACAACTTTAAAGTACATAAGGTGTGTTAATATGATAAATGTTTTCAAAATCGATTATCAGATTCGATATCGATATCGATATCGTTCAGAATTGAGTTTCAGAAGTTCTCGTTAGAGAAGAATTTAAATTTTTAAGTGAATATCAATATTCGAAATCATGTTGATTTAAGCTAATAAAAACCAACTGAAATTCAATATTTTGACAAGCACAAAATTATACCGTGACTCTGCAGTTTTTCATGATATAGCAAAAGCCAACGGCAATGGTTCAACAGAAAACGAACTTTACTTTCCTTATGCTCCTTCACGTACTGAACTCGTAAGATAACAAAATCTCCATTTAACTTTTTGTAGATTTAAAGTATCTAACAAATCTGAAAGTAACTATGACCCCAAAATTTCTAATGAAATGCAATTTTTCAGTACTAGTTCTTGAATTGCCATCAAATTACCAATCGTATCTGACAGCCTACTCCACTTCCAACTTGCTTGCTTAATTTACGTATATATTTATATTAAATAAATATGAAATACATAATATCAAAATATATATACATATATTATGTATTATGTCTACGAGCATATGACGAACCTTCTTGTATTTCGAACTTAATAAAGTTATTCTTAAATAGCTGGTTTCACATGTTACAATGCATACATAAAGGTCATGTCTTATACATCTCCATACATACACTCACACACACACACACACATTATATATATATATATATATATATATATATATATATATATATATATATATATATTTATATAATGGAAAGAAAACAGACATACCACATACATATACATACATATGTACATATACTATATGGATAAATGAATTCGCAAAATCATATATGATATGATATGTGTAGGTCTGCTAAAACTCTAACAACTTTTTATACCCTGAACCCATTGAAAATGGGAATTCAGGGTATAATGGTTTTCTGAAAATGTATGTAACAGGCAGAATATATTCTTGATCAGCATAACAAAATAAGTTGATTGAGCCCTGTCCGTCTGTCTGTCCGTCCGTCCGTCCGTCCGTCCGTCCGTCCGTCCGTCCGTCCGTATGAACGTCGAGATTTCGGAAACTACAAAAGCTAGAGAGCTGAAATTTCACATGAACACTCGTATGTTAGCTACGCAGTACGAGTTTGTTTTTTCGATAACTCATCCCATTTCCAAATTATCGATAAAAAAAATTCGTTTCCATTTTTTACGTTTTTTGGGCATAACTTCTACACCGTTTTAGCGAAAGACTTCAAATTTGTATATATAATTTGCAAAAAACGCATTTCAAATACTAGACTTGATTGAATTTGGCACATAGATACATATAGATACTCTTCATCTAATCTGAAAATTTCATTAAGATCGTCCATCTAGAAATGGAGTTATAAGCGTTCAAAGTATAGCCCAACCCACCCCCAGGCCACGGCGCGGTTAGCAGAGCGCGCGCCTATACGTGCGTAAAGAAGAAGAGTATCACCTTTTTTGGGTTCAGGGTATCTCGTAGTTGAGCCGTCTCGACTAGAGCCTTCTTACTTCTTGATTTCAATATTTGATTTATTTTTCATTACTTTCATTCACAAAATAATACAACAATCAACACCCAACACTAACAACAATAAACAAACACAAACCACTTTCTGTGCTGTACATTTACATAAGTAAATTGTTTTTTTTTTCTAATTTTTAAATAATTTCAGAAACAAAAAGGTGAATAAGTTTGATAAACTCCAAGCGGTAAACCAAAAAGAAATTATCAACCAAATTTAAAAACTGAAACAAGAATAATTAATTGTGTATATTATCTCTATGAATATATGTGAATACTCTTTGTGTCCATAATCCGTTTCCGATATAAATGTTGTTAAAAAACTAGTACCTTTGAAACTGTACGCTCACTCATCTATATATATATGTGTGTGTGTGTGTACAAATTAATTTAAATGTATGTACATGCGTGCGATGTAACTTAATTTGAGCAATTTAGCAACATACATACCTTAAATACACACACACACACACACATATATATATATATATATATATATATATATATATATATATATATATATATATATATATATATATATGCATAGTCATTATTGAACAGTTTAGAGAAGCAAATCTTCGCTTAGTATTCATACTAAATGTTGTAATTTGATCGTTGATCGTATGTATAAGTACGTAATTACTTACATGTACGTAAGCATTCCTTCGGCAATTTAACAGTCTCGCATAGCATTGTTCTAATAGTAAATTGGCTTAATTATTTAAAAAAAATAATATAATTGAATCATTTTCAATTAAAGTAAATATATTATGCAAGATGAACACACACTAGAGCAACCCATGCGAATTCTATTAAAAAAAAAAAAGTATAAATAAAAGCAAAACAAGTAAGAACCGGACAGTCGGACCCAACCGATTGCATAATACTCGTTCATGTAGCATAAATATGTATATAAAGCTTTTAATATATTAATTGAATATCAAATCTAACTGATCTTTCAATACATAAAATGAACTTTTTTCAATTCTAGTTGGAGCATATATAATTGTCTTCCGATATGCTTCGCCTTTTGAAATGGGCATGTATATTTACATTCAGAGGTATTAGCCATACAAAAATAAAGTTATATCCTAGAAGTCGTATAATTCGAGTTAAAATTTAATATTTAAAGTCTTAAGCTTTCATAGGCTCTTAAACAAAAATAATTAGACATAATAGTAATGATGTCTGATTTGGTCACGCAATCTAAACGTTTTTCAAGAGTTGTATATATTCCACATTTCAGAGCTACATTTAAGATAAGCCATATACTCTACTTGACTGCTTGAACGAGTATGAGAAAGTAAGGGAAGCAAACTTGCAGAATAATTGTGTATACTTTTCTGACTTCGGCCAGTTCTAGTGTTAATATAGAGTAATGTGCTTAGGATTTTTTTTTTTTTTAACAGAAGCATTTTATTCATATAACTATTGTATATGTTATTGTGTCCCATTTACCATACGGAAAATAAGTTTTCTTCTTTTCTCTTTTTGTTGTTGATAACTTAGGACCTTTATATTGTACTCTTAAGTAGTTTCAAACTCTGAACACGTATTGAATTTGCAAAAAAGAAACAATACAATAATTAAATATTTTATCACCATAATTAAACATTTTCGTGCCGCTTATGCACAACAAATGAACAAAGTTTTTGGTACCGTCCTGGTATCCACCTTGAAATGGTTCTAAGTGCCTAAGAAACACACTTAAATCAAATTAATTGCTTGTTATTTGCAAGTCCACAAAGTAGGTTAGTTAAAGCTTGGTAAGTAAGTCGGGCTCATTACGTGATTGATGGACATTTGGACAGGTCACTCGCTCGCTCAGCTGCACATCCACCTGAACTTGAAATCAGAAACCAACAGAATAATCCCATATATGTACCCCACAAACAAACGCACACAACTATTACACCTATCCGTAGATTGCATGTAATGTATGTATGTATAAATATATCCATATATGTGTATATACATATATGTCCTTAGATATGTAGATGCTGAACTGTAAATATTTACACACGCTTAGTTTTTACTTAACTTCCAACTGTACACTCTGCTTGGAACGAACTATCTTTTGTATTTATGTATATATGTAGATCAGTCTTAGACAGCATACATGTATATATTTGTTTATAGCATATACGCATATATACTTAAAATAAAATAAATAGATAACCGTAGTATATAACATCATTTGTCAGCTATAACTGTATTTTATTGACTTTAAGTTTTGTATCCTTCATATTTACTTATATTTGATTCAGTTGAACAATATATCACTTGGTTTTACATAAATATAGGACAATATGTAGATGAATCTGGGTATTAAATGATTGGCACATCAATAAAACGAAAGAAAAAACACAAAAATTATAATTTAAAAAAATTAGAACAAAAAAACTGACTTAAATGAACTAGAAAACCTAATAGAAAATTAAAGACAAAGATATACAAAAACAAAATAAGACCAAAATATTGATTTAAATTAATTTGAAAGCGTTCAAGTCTGTAAACATACATGTATACTCTTAAGTAGTGTATGAAATTGTTTAAATGTTTCACGACCTAAACTAGGTTATCCTGCATTTAAGAACCTTTCGATACTTCAACATAGTGCAATGGAAATTCGCATTTGGATATGTATTTTGTTACAGTGAAGTAATATACACATATACATACATACACATAGATATGTATGTATATATATATATATATTTTCTTCGTCTGTTTTTGTTTTTTCGTTATTACCATATTATATGTATATGTATATTCCCTAACGAATACCCACGCAAAACGAATACATTCACATATCCCTATATATACATATGTATGTGAATATGTTCATTTTGTCGCTTTTGTTTATACGTATATATATTATATTATATTATATTCCCTGCGCTCCAATACGGAGCATTGGTAATATTTGTAGCTTTTATTGTATACCCAAACTAAAATAAAATTATATATACATTGGAATTAAGGAATGAATGAATTCATTTGAATGTCGTCAGCTTGCGAAGCACATAAATATCCCCAATCAGATCTAAAAAGAAAAACCACTCAACTAACTATCAAGCATTTGAATGTTTATTCGGGTGACCATGCCGCGGCTGATTTCAAATGGTATCATTCATTTTTCTATGACAGTTTCACTAATTGCTCAAACTACGTTTCTTAACTAGATGCTGGAACTGCAAGACTCGTCGAGACATCCATCGCAGGAGTCGCTGACCGGTGCCGATGCTGGCCATTTACATCCTGGACATTCGTATATCAATGGCCATCGGCATTCGCCTAGCTTGAGGTTAGTAGACTATTTAAAGCCCATGTATTGACAAAAGTTCATTTACTTGTTGAAATACAACTAGGCTGACTTTTAAAATCGCTTCTCAAGTTCTGGATCAGTTTTACTGTTAAAATATTCTGTAAGTCAGTTTGGTAACTGGCTGGCAACAGATAACATTCATGTTAACTAACAGTTAATTTGTGATGACACATTATCGGATTTTTATACCCTGAACCCATTGAAAATGGGAATTCAGGTTATAATGGTTTTGTGAAAATGTATGTAACAGGCAGAAGGAGACGTCGCAGACCCCATAAAGTATATATTCTTGATCAGCATAAAAAAATAAGTTGATTGAGCCCTGTCCGTCTGTCCGTCCGTCCGTCCGTATGAACGTCGAGATTTCGGAAACTACAAAAGCTAGAGAGCTGAAATTTTTCATGAACATACGTATGTTAGCTACGCAGTACGAGTTACGCAGTACGAGCTACGCAGTATGAGTTTTGTTTTTTCGATAACTCATCCCATTTCCAAATTATCGATAAAAAATCGAAAATTCGTTTCAATTTTTTATGTTTTTTGAACATAACTTCTACACCGTTTTAGCTAAAGACTTCAAATTTGTATATTTAGATAGATATTATGAATACGCAGGTTACGTAATTTTTGGATTTTGGATGCCACGCCCCCTTCGCTCAAATTTCTTAAAGATCGTGCATCTAGAAATGGAGTTATAAGCGCCGAAAGTTCAGCCCAACCCACCCCCCAGCCACGACAGCAACTGCGCGGTTAGCAGAGCGTGCGCCTATACGTGCGTAAAGAAGAAGAGTATAACCTTTTTTGGGTTCAGGGTATCTCGTAGTCGAGCCGTCTCGACTAGAGCCTTCTTACTTTTTTATACACTGAGCCCATTGAAAATGGGAAATCAGGGTATAATGGTTTTGTTAAAAGTATGTAACAGGCAGAAGGAGGCGTGTCAGACCCCACAAAGTATATATATTCTTGATCAGGGTGACGAGAAAAGTTGATATAGCCATGTCCGTCTGTCCGTCCGTCCGTATATATGAACGCGTCGATTTCCGAAGATACAAAAGCTAGAGAGTTCATTCTTTTTGTGTTAGGTCCGTATATTGCACGCGTAGTACGAGTTTGTTTCAGAAATCCGATAACTTGTATATTTGCAAAGTTATCGATAAACGAATTTATCGGGAACCAGTTATAAAATTCTAGCTAATTCATCTTTAGAGTTAGAGTCTCCAGAGATTTTGGATTCCGGTCCCCAATTCGCCCCACCACCCCCAAATATGAAAAAAATGCATTTCAAATACTAGAGACATGCAGTTTGGTTTAGCACATAGATATTAATATCATAATCATAATCTGAAGATATCAATACGATTGTCCATCTAGAAACAGAATTATTAATCATCATATTTTCTCATCAAAATCCATGCGGCGCAGCAACAAAGGCAGAGAGAGACAGCAAGACGCTTGCAATGCTTACACACATGTATACACACATACATGCATACAAGCGTAGATCAGCATCTATGTGTGCATGCGTACAGAAACAAATCGAATAATTCTTGCAATATTATTCGTTCGAAGAAGGGCTCAGGGGATTTCGTAGTCGAGCAGACTCGACTACAGCTTTCTTACTTGTTCTCTATGTATTTATTTCAAATTGGAATACGTCATATGATTGTTAGTTTGAAGGCTAAAGATAAAGATTAAGACAGAGATTAGGGCAGAAATTATACTATCTTACAGGGGGTAACAAAGCCAAGCTTGCTTAGCTGCCAAACGAATATCAAAGAGCGCTCTAGTGGTCTATATAAATATTCCCGAATATATGACGTCACACTGTAAAGCTAACAGACTGCTTTGCATAACCTAAGCAATGTTCCGTCGACTTTGACGTTATATCATCAAGTCCCAGATTGATGCTTACACATACATTCTCAAAGAACTTATACTGTACAAGTACATTTCAGAATCTTAAAAAGTCTACCAACTATCGTATATGATATACAATGTATATTTACAGTAAAATTCCCATTTTCATAGATCAAATTAAATTATTCAATTTATTTATTAAAAAATGATTCCGTCATCTTTCACAGGCACAACGGTTCTCCTTTGGCCAGATCGCCAAGCCCTAGACGACGCGGCCATCAATACATACATCATGATATCGGATTCTCCGATACCGTATCTAATGTTGTAGAGATGGTCAAGGAGACTCGGCATCCTAGACATGGCAACAATCATCCACGGTATCCAAGAGGTATTTAACAATTGAATAACTCATTACTTTACACATAACTATGTATGTACTATACTATGTATGTATATTTATAATGCACTTATGATTTTTATGTGTGAGCCGATCGCTAAAACTAATATAAATATATATTATTTGATTGACGCGCGCCATTATATTATTTTTGATCCCACTTCAGAAACTAACAAGTAAGAAAGCTGTAGTCGAGACTGCTCGACTACGAAATCCCCTGAGCCCTTCTTCGAACGAATAATATTGCAAGCATTGCAAGCGTCTTGCTGTCTCTCTCTGTCTTTGTTGCTGCGCCGCATGGATTTTGATGAGAAAACTTTGATGATTAATAATTCTGTTTCTAGATGGACAATCGTATTGATATCTTCAGATTATGATTATGATATTCATATCTATATGCTAAACCAAACTGCATGTCTCTAGTATTTGAAATGCATTTTTTTCATATTTGGGGGTGGTGGGGCGAAGTGGGGACCGTAATCCAAAATCTGACAAAAACCGAAATTGTATCAAATTAATATCTATATATATGCAGAAGACTTGGAGACTCTAACTCTAAAGATGAATTAGCTAGAATTTTATAACTGGTTCCCGATAAATTCGTTTATCGATAACTTCCCAAATATACAAGTTATCGAATTTCTGAAACAAACTCGTACTGCGCGTGCAATATACGAACCTAACACAAAAAGAATGAACTCTCTAGCTTTTGTATCTTCGGAAATCGACGCGTTCATACATACGGACGGACGGACGGACGGACGGACGGACGGACGGACGGACGGACAGACGGACATGGCTATATCAACTTTTCTCGTCACCCTGATCAAGAATATATATACTTTGTGGGGTCTGCCACGCCTCCTTCTGCCTGTTACATACTTTTAACAAAACCATTATACCCTGATTTCCCATTTTCAATGGGCTCAGGGTATAAAAAACAGATATCAGAAAACAAAAACCAAAGTAAAGCTTAGAATTGCGTTTTTATAATTGCTTGAATAACGTTTTTTTTTTTTTCTTAAATTCTTATTATTATCATTAAGGTTCAAATTTATATTTTAATTGTGCCCAATACGTTCCCATAGGTATAACTCGGTCTTGATCTTAGTATTAACCAATATTATATCTACTGAAAACCAATCGTATACGAAATTGAATTTGAGAAAATATAATATGAAATTCATTCTTTTGGATTCGGTGTTTTATAAAAAACAAAAAAATTGTAGTATCCTAGCAAATACATCATTAGGATTATATGTTTATAGTTATTTAGAATTATATGATGACTTACTTTTATTCCTATATGTTTTCCATTTAATTTCTTGTCTTATTTTCTGTTTCGTTTTTCTTCTTCTTACTTTTAATTTCCGAAATTTGATTTGAACTTTTCTGTTTGCTAAAACCAATATAATACAAATATAACAGATTATGCAATTAAAAATATAAATAAAAAATAAATCAAAATAAAATAAATAAATAAACAACAACGAAACGATTTTTACGATACGAAAACTGTTGTGCCCCGACATCCTTAATTATTGTTGTTTTTCTTTATTATTGTTGTTATGTGTACAATATAGGTTCATGGTCAGCATCGACAAGTCCGGCCCGTTCGCCCTCGCCTTCTCGTTATGGTGGTCATTTGTCTCGCAGTAAACGCACACAACTGCCTTATCCCGCATATGGGACAACAAGTTTATGTCAAAGATCACGATCGCCGAGTCCCGCTCGACTTCAGGAGATGCGTGAACGAGACAGACTTGGTTATGGGATTGATATGGGTACATCTTTGGCACATGTTAAAAAAAAAGCTGACAATTCAAACAAAATCAAATCACAAAACACACCATCAAAAAACAATAAAAAAAAAAAGGAAAATCAATCAGAAAAAAAAAAACACCTACACTCACACGAAAACATATTTTCTATATAATGCTAGTACTTTCTTCCACACAAAATTTCTTCAAACATCTCAACATTAGATATAAATATCAAATATCAAACATCAAATATAAAATATAAAATATAAAATATAAAATATAAAATATAAAATATAAAATATAAAACATAAAATATCAAATATCAAATGTCAAATATCAAATATGCTTACTCGTACACAGTAGCTAAAATGTTTAACATGTACATTATCATGCCATGAGACGTTCCATTATAAGCTTTCAATAATCAAATAGTTTTCTATTCTAACTACTACCACTACTACTACTACTGCTCTACTATTACTACAACTACAAAATCATAAAGTAACACTCAGCTCTCAGTTTTGTTAGCGTTTCACCATTTGAACAATATAACTTTGTATTTATGAATGTATGTACTTGTACTCAAACTCAAATATTCGTATTAGCAGCGTTCATTTCATAAATCCATCTCTTTAATGCCCATATACCTTAACTACAATTATAACTACAACTACAACTATAACTAGATCTACAGTCACAGCTATGTACAAACATTCATCCTCATCCAATGACACGAAATTCTATTTGGCAGCAAATAACTTTTCACAAAACGGTTGTAAGATATTATATGCATACAGCACAACTTTATATATATACATATATATCTACAAATTATTTCGCGATACGAAACGTAGGATGGATATGGCAGGAGAGAGAGGGGCGGGTGTTTTCCGTTCATCTATCCCCGACTGACGACCAACAGACGAACCTTTTGAAGTTCATTTACAAAATTAGCTTGTGTTTGATCATATGCATATGTATATAGATGGCGAATGATTTGAATGTATGTTAGGTCACTGTTCATCTTAACTTAACCTCTAACTATGCTCAATTAACTGACCAAGAATCTATGTGCTTCAACTTAACCTTAATTTGACAATAATTTATGCCCGACGATACTATATTTAAAGCTTTTAGGCGTCAGCTGCATTAGCTGCAGGGATTACTCAGTTCCTCATTTTTTTTTTTTTTTATTTTTTTTTTGCCCTCAAAGACATGGGCGGCTTTATGTTATATTTAGTTGTTGTTGTTGCTATTGTTGCATTCATGGTTATTATTCAAGTTGCAGTTGATACATATATATATATATATATGTATATATATATATATATATATATATATATATATATATATATATATATATATATATATATATATATATATATATATATATATATATATATATATATATATATCTTGCGAACTTTTTGCACTGTTATGTTTATTCTAGTTTCATTCTTTCTGTCTGACATATACTCAATACTTTCTCGATTTACAACCATATCTATAGCTCACTATCATGCATGCTATCGCAATTGTTTACCCTTACTCAGAATCATCTTTCGTATATCTGCATCTTGATGCAAAAACAATATGAACATTCGATAAATTCGAAAAATTAAAACATTATACATATATATATATATATATATATATATATATACTGAACATTTGAGCAAGACAACACTCAATCGAAATATCTTCATTATATATATGTTTGGTTTCGGATGACTCTTGCCCTTGTTAGAGTTCTTAGGCTCATACATTGCTTCATTGCTTATATCATGACATTTTAATTGGTTATTATATCGCTGATCTACCATAAAAATTACTAATATATACGTTCGCCTCTTTGTGTGTCCCCCGTTTACCATAGGTGGCGCCCATGTACAGCACAGCTACCCAACGTTGGCCTCTCGTCGTGCTGGCATCGGACGACGCCTACCACCGACTCCGAGCAAACCGTCAACCCTTCAGCTAAAGCCAACCAACATTAATTTTCCAAAGCTGAATGCGAGTCCAACCCACGTAAGTACAAATCACTTCAACTAACAATTTACAGATATCAGCTGATAGGTTAGGATAGGCTGTGAAAATATTCATATGCAGCATTCAGATGGAGGTCTGTAATCTATTGTTTATACCCTAAATCCATTAAAAATGGGAATTCAGGGTTTTGTGAAAATGTATGTAACAGGCAGAAGGAGGCGTCGCAGACCCCACAAAGTATATATAGGCTGTTGTATGTTGTAGTTGATACACCCCGGTCCGTCTGCCCGTCCGTCCGTCAAATAATAAAAAATCGAAAATTTGTTTTTCTTATGTTTTTGAGCATAACTTCTACACCGTTTGAGTTAGAGACTTCATTTTCTATATTTGGATTGATATTATGGATACGCAGATTATATCATTTTCAGATTTTGTATACCACGCCCCTTCACCCACAATTTGAAAAAAAAAAACAAAAACATTTCAAATACTTGTAATTTTGATGCTATTAATATATTCCGAAAGATACTGAAGATGATCCATCTAGAAATTGAGTTAAAAGCGTCCAAAGTTATCCATGGTTATTATTCATACTATTAGTAGAAGAGTATTAGTATTTTTGCAGGGTTCAGGGAATCTTGTAGTTGAGCCGTCCCGACTAGAACCTTCTTACTTCATACTTCTATGTATGTTTCGCCATATTTTTAAGTTTACCTCAAAAAAAAAAAAAAAAAAATATATATATATATATATATATACATATACATATATAAAATACTTCTGAATTGTAGAATCTTTTTTTTAATTTGAACATTTAATAAAGATCGTACATCTATCATAGATTGTGATTGATAGAGCTAGGTATTTTCAAGCTGGGCAACCCCTACTGAAGTAGTGTTATTAAATTGAAGGCTTACCAATTGTGAAATGATAATATTTCGCATATTATATTAGCATATACATATGTGTATATGCTTAAATGCTTAGGACTAACAGTTATTCATTTTACGCCAGCCAGTTTGGGGTCATTCAAAGACACAGTTAGCATGGATTGCGATAATGGATTTGAAATGTTTTCAGACGCATCATTCAACACCCCACAGTGTTCACTCGCTGCCGCATCACCGCGACCTTTTGCGGGATCCGAGAGACGTGTATTATAGTAGTAGAGAGCGAGAACGAGATCGGGAACGTTTCAGAGATCGAGATCGGCTGCACGAGTACGACGTGCGTTACGAGTATCGGGACCGGGAACGAGAGTTGTACGAACGTGAACGGGATCGAGAGCGAGAAGTGGAAAGAGAAAGGTAACGTAATCAGATAAATTTAATACTCTCATTATTATCTGTAATCAATATTTGCTTTCAGACTGGAATATATAGCACCCTTGTCATTTGAGCAAGCACTGGCTATGGGCCGAACGGGTCGTGTACTGCCGTCTCCAGTTCTAAATGGTTTTAAGCCAAAGAGCGGACTTAATACTCGACACTCCGATTCGGACGAGGAGGATTGGTGCTAGCAAAGGCTTTGATTGCGATCGCGTAATCTAAACGATCAGATCTGGGTATAGCATCAGGCCAATTGGTCATCGTTATCAGCACCAAATTTAGATCACAATTTTGATACGATACGAAACAAATGTATTAGATATACAGCAACAGCTCCAGATAGAACATCAGCATATGCTTTAGACCCAAATCGACAGCCGCAATCGCAACAATTCTTATCACAACAACAACAACAACAACAGAAACAACAGCAACAGCCATACACATGCTACGAGTACTCGCATAGCGATGCTTCACTGTCAACAATGCCAGTTCCAATGACACTATCTTTGCCTGGAACACGAACAACATCGCCTCTATCGTATATACTAGAAACCAGGAAACTAAGATCAGCAGCAGCAGCAGCAACAGCAACAACAATAGCAATACCAATGACACCAACTGATCAAGCAATGATATTACCAATTTCAATACCAGTCTCAATACCAGCCTCAGTAGCAGCTATTCAGAGGGTTTATTCAGATAACGATATTAATTACAATGCAGCCAGCTCGAATTATAGATTTGCGTTATCTGGCGAAACAATCGAGCTACAGTATTGCCAACATAAACCTAACCAAGATCACGAACAACTCACACCCGAAGACCAGCAGCAACATTCGTATCACACACTTTAAATGCAGAAGCCCGCTTGAATGTAATCTAGATCCAACAATGTAATCTAGATCTACAACCAACAAAAACAAGTCAAAGTAAAAGAGAAAACAAAGCGAAATGAAAAGTAAATATACAAATAAAATAAAGATTAACACGAATGTCATATAAGTAATTGATGCAAACCGTAATGTATGTAAGGCGTAAGAATATTTCGAATATTTGTAGACATACTTAGCTTTAAGTAGGTAGTATCTCTCTATATACGCACATGCATATACATATGTTTATATGAGTGTATATACATATATATGCGTGTGTGCATGTATGTGTGTATACATATGTAGGTATATGTAGGTACACGCATACATTGTATGTTATTTAATATATATATATATATATATTTACATACATAACTCGATGAATCTGTAATCCATTTGCAAGCGTTTTTGTCTTGTTTATATATTTAAAGTTAATAATTCAATTAAGTACATTTAAATGCCGAACTATCTTTATTATTATACGATTGTGCATATTATCAAATATTAATGTAGATATAAAATTTTTGTATGTAATGTATTTATCTACGACTACGACTACGATTATATTATAAAGCTAAAGCCCCAATGCTGATAAATCAGATGTTTAATGCCTGAAATACTGTTATGTGCGCATGTGCGTATGTTTGCGTGTGTTTGTGTGAGTGTGTGTTTGTATGTTTGCGTGGCTGATAGTCTCAATTTTTTGCAACTGCATGTGTGTGTATGTGTATGTGTATGCGCACATATAAGTGTCTTAAGATTCATTGTTATTATACTAAGCGAAGAGAAAAAAAACAAAAATTCAAAAACTTAATTCAATTCCATGTGCATAGTAGTAAATATATATATAGTAGAAAAAAAAAAATATATATATATATAGCTTAAGGTATTTCCAATTTTAGTTTGTTGGTCCAAAAATAATATGGTTTGATCGATTTGTTGTCTTCCTTTCTTGCATATAGAGATAAACCGAATGCGCTGTCACAAAATTCTGTCTATGTTTCCTGTACATATGTATAGCTATTTGAATTATTCTGGGACATTCTAAATGAAGTTCAGTTATTTCATGTACATACATATACATATAATATATATATATATATATATAAACTACATGATTGATATAAACTACATGCCTACAAGAACATATAACGTTATGCATGCATATGTATATATACATATATATATGTATATGTAGGTATTTAGGACAGCCATGACATAATTGAGCGAGTCTGACAATAGATTTTCCCTAGGAGATAACCAAAAGGACGACAGATATACATATATGAAGCTTGCTGACAAAATATAAGAGAGACATCTAGATCACATTATATATATATACACGCATACTAGACACAATCCAAATCAAAAACAGAACAAAACCAGTTAGCGTTTAGATAGTTAAAATCTGTGAATCAATATGTAGATGTTTCGAAGGCGGGAAGAGTAGAAGATTGAAGAGCGCACAAATATTGTAATTTAAATAAATGAATCCGTAATTTAAGTTAAAAAAAAACCGCTGAGCATTACGGCGAATTTATACAATATATATACATACTTATGCATATGCATGCAGATATATGCATATATATAAAAAATATATAAAAGTGTCCTGCGAACACCAACCAACTTGTAAGCAGTGACTTTAAATAGAACATACGATACCATATTTAAATAGTATGTATGTAAGTTAGTTTAATACAACTTCTAGATTATCAACCCACTCACATAACACACACCATTTGAAAACGTGAAAGAATGCGAGCGAAGTACGTACATACATAAATCAAGTCAATGCAACTATATACATACATACACACATATATATACACATACATACAAAGCATATGTAAATACATATATATATATATATATATATATATATATATATATATATAGTGGTGTATATTATAGCATCCATAGTTAAAAATCAATCCTACTTTTTTTTACAAATTTACTGTTATGTAAGCAAACAAACAAACAATGAAAACAATGGCATATGACCTTTTGCCTTTAATCTCCAATAATATGTACATTTACATAGTTCTATGGGTTACCATTTACCTTTCAACATTTATATTGTTATCCTTTATATATATATATATATATATATATATATATATATATGTCGTAGCGTTAGAGTTGTCGTTCTCGCCTTCCATGGTATTTGCCAAATAACTTGTTCTTGGAGTCGCAGATTTCAACAAACGCCAGCTCTTTCTCCTTCGACTGTGTCTGATTGAATGTTAATTTTTCCTTCTGTCCAACTCTCTCTCGGTTGCATGTTCTCGTTCATCAATATCATAGCAACTCTGTGTGAAGGGCATATCCCTCTCACTCTCACTCTCACTCTGCGACATCCAAGACCACGTTCAGCAAAACCTATGATTGTCTCTTTTATAATGACACGTCCTTTAACTGTCACTAAAATGCTAACTCATTCGATTAGCGCTAGTTGTCAGTTTCTCTTTAATACTACTGCAACTGTCAATCACAACATCATAATATCACACCGATACGACACGGCCATACTGACATTTACACGTCCCAGTGTAATTATTTTTTTTCAATTATCATTCCGATACGACTCGGCCATACTGACGTTTACACGTCCCCGTGTTATTTAAGGAATCACTCTCCATTAACACTTACGTTTTATTTATTACACTTTGTTCTATTTTACATTCGTACTTTCTTAACTTCTGATCTATCAGCTATTTTTATTGACATTATTCTTCGCTTTTTCAACTCAACAAATCATTTCTTCGTTTTCCTAGACGGATACAACAATTCTTATAACATTTCATTTATACCAACAATTGGTCTTCCGCCAGTACACCATTTTCGCTGTTATTTCAAGCTCATCGCCACACATAGCGGATTACACATCGTTCTCTGAGACGGATAACACATCGCCTCTCATAGACGGATAACACATCGCCTCTCATAGACGGATAACACATGCCTCTCATAGACGGTAAACTCGCCTTCATAGACGGATACACATCGTCACAACTGACGGTACTCGTACAACTGACGGTATCATCGTACACTTGCGGTACTCTCGTCACAACTGACGGTTCATCGTACACTGACGGTCTCTCGTTCCTTGGACGGTCACTACTTTAGACTCTTTGGCGGGCTAAGCTCTTCACTATTATGTCCAACTCATTTGGTACATAACCACTTGGCATTTTTCTGACCTTTTCATGACAGTACTTATACAATCGATTATTTTTAAGTGACTTTATCAAATTTGTCACCATCTAGAACTTCTACAACTACAATGGCCCTCTAATTTTGGGTCTAGTTTTGTTTGGTTTCTTTCCTCGTTCTTAAGCAAAACGTAATCACCAACCTTGTGTTTAACGACTGTTGCCTTTCTCTTATCAAACCTTTGTTTATCATAATACGCCAACGAATTCATTTTATCAGTAGCACGCGCTCTAATACTCTTCAAGTCGACCTACGCTCTGTTTCGATGGTGGAATTAATCCTAAGGGTGTGCCTCTTTCCCGATCAGCATCTCTAGAGGACTTGCTTCAGTTGTACGACAAGTTGTACAATTTAACGCAAGCTGTCCTCATCGAGAGCATCTTGCCAGGATCTGTTGCTGATTTACCGCAGTAACAAATTTTTTAATTACTCATTACTCGTTCAACCTGACCATTTGCACGGTAGCCCAGTAGCAACTAGGTGCAGTTTAATGTTTTGTGAGGAACAGAATTCTGAAAATCTACAGCTAGAGAAACATTTACCCTGGTCGGTTATTATACGATTTGGGACTCCAAATAAAGCAATGGAGGATTTCTAGCTTTTATGCAGCTTTCAGCGTTTGAATTGTGAAACAATAAACAATTTTGTGAAAGCATCGATTGAACTATAACTATTCTTTCAGGTCGCTTTTTCCGCTCAGTTTACCAGTGATATGATATGAACAGTATGCCAGGGGATGCTAGTTTTTGGGATGGGATGAAGTTCAGCTTGGATTTTCCCAGAAGATTGTTTTGTAGTTCTGCAAGTTATGCAATTGTTCACAAATTTTCGAACGTACTTATTCATTATCGAACCAATAGTTTCGTAAACCTTATCGAGAGTTTTTTGCCAACCTAGATCATTTTGATTTAACTTGGTTAATAACGGACCACTTAATCACGTGGTCAACTGGCAAACATTGTTCTACCAGCCTTTTGCACTTTGCGATGTAAGAGCCCTTTTCTCACGTCGTAAGTTTTGGCTAAATCTTCAGGTAGTTCGTTTGAATTCAGCTTGGCAACAATTTCAGCTATTTTGTCGAGCCGTTGTTCAGCTAAAAGCCAATCGTTAGATACTTCGGCCAATTATCCGTTTTTCGGGGATTTTACATAATTTCAATTTGGATTTAAAGTAAGTGGATTTCGACAAGAAGTCTAATGAGCATGCGTTTGCCCTCTCTGTTTGATGTTGAATTAATGATTGTAATAAGACCACCAACGGTGAATCTAGGAGTTAGGTCATTTTAGTACGCGAAGCTTAGTGAGTTGCAGCAGTTAGATTACAAACTCACGTCCAAGGAGGTAATGGCGAATGTTTTACGGATTCGACAACTGCCAAGGTTTCAAGTTCATAAGATGGTTCTGGACTCGGCAGAGGAAGTTGTTTTATAAAATTTCCACGAGTGAAGTCGATTTTAATCCGGTGTAAAAGTTAGCTCCATAACTCAAGGAGCTTGCATCAGTTGTAGCTCTTTGGATGTTGAGGATCGAAGATTACTAAAACTGGCTCACTTGTAAGGATATTCACAACTCGTTTTCTAATTTCTTCTAGTTCTAAACTCCAGGTTGTTACCATTTCCAGAGCTAAGGGAGTTAACGGCTTCTAAGTTGTGAAAAACTAGGAACGAATTTTCGAAATTGACGCAAGACCAATAAACTTCCAGTAGTGACAGTTTGTGGAGGAGGTAATGCGCTCAATGCGTAATTTTGCGTGGATTTGGGCGAACTTCTCCAGCACTAACCTCGTTCCTAGATACTCAACTTTTCTTTTTAAAAATACTTTAGTAACTTGAAGTAGAAACCAGCCTCTTGAGTACATTAAAACGATTTTTAGTCTTTGAAGGCCTACTTCTTTGTTGGAGATACTATCTATTCGTCCATTAGACAATTACATTGAATGCGCAAGTCGCCTAGGGCCTTCATAACTGCTCTCTGGAAAACAGATGGTGCATTCTTGAGCCCAAAAGGCATTGTTAATACTCGTTTGACCATCAGGGGTTACAATGCTGTGTTTCTACAGAATCAGGGTGAATTGGAATCTGGTGAAAACCACTTGCCATTCTAAGCATTAAAATAATTCGCTCCGCGAAGTTTTGTCACTGATAAGCGGCAACGGATTTTGTCTGCATTGTTTTGAGTTTAGTTCTCTATAGTCAACACAAAGGCGGTCTGAGCCGTTTTTCTTTCTCACAAGTATTGGACTAGCTAAGGAGAACAGCTAGGACGAATATTTGCATTTCTTAACTCGTTTAGTTTTGTTCTAACTGTTTCTTTTTCTTCTGGGCTTAGTCTTAAGGCCGTCTCTGTACTGTTTTAGTTGGGTCGACTAAGCGAATTTTCATTTCTCCTGTATTGACCCTTGTACAAGGTATCCCTTTATAATACTGTGGATAATTTTCTAGTACTTTTTATTCATCTTTGTCACTCCAGTTAACTCTTTCAACTTCTTAGACTGACTGACTGTTCAGTTGTGCAGCAACTATTTACAGATTTTGATTTTTAACTTCAAACTTTCAGTTCTTTTACTTTAACCCTGAGTGAGATTCACTTCCTTTTTTCTTTTTTTAAATTTTCTTTTGTAGTACATGAAATAAATTTCAACTACATTCCCATCTTGGTAACTTCAGTCAAAATCTCTGCGTACTTTACAGTGGCGTCACCTTGCCTTTCAACTGATTACGTTTTAAAACGTTTTCCAGATAGTTTTTTTCCAACGCGTTCTCAGTGAACATTCAGCGCCAGAATCAAATAGTAGGGTAGATTCACCTCGTTGGGTCATTACCCTTTTGGTTCGATTTCACATGGTTAACGTTCTTCGTGGTGTTTTCGATTGCTCTGTCGGGTTCTCGAACTTGGCTTGAGAAGTGTCCAGGTTGACCGCATCGAAAACAGGTTACGGACAACTTCTCCGTTGAGCTTCATTTCCACTTGACGCATCTGGTTCGACACTCGAAGGCTTTTGTCCAGGTTTTTACAGAATGACAGATGATAGTGACGTTTTTCTTCTTATATGGGTGCGGAATTTTCGTCGCGGCTTTTTGCGTTTTTTATCAACTTGGAACGCCTTCAACTCCGATTGTGCTTGCTTCTAGTTTGTACTTGGACGTAACATGCGTTGTAGGCGGCTGTCATGTTAGCCATTGAAGAACAGTGAAATATTCCTAATCTCATTTTCTGCCACTTTGTACACAAAGACGTAAACGGCTCGCTCCTGCTATCGCTGTCAGTTGGGCGACTGTTGAGTCGTTGAAAAACAGGCGCGGTGTCGTCAGTTTCATAGTTTTGGAGGAAAAAGTTTAATTCCTGCCAGTTCATTCCAGGGTTGCGATTTTGTCAACCATGAGTGCACTGCCCTCTTTGTGCCTTTATTTACTTCCTCAAGGGTCGGCGAGTTTTTCGGCGGTGCACACATTTCCAGCGTCCAGTCCTGCCACGTCAGCGTTATTTTGGAAGAGCAACCTCTCGTTTCTTCTCCTCGCTTGATTATTATCGTTTGACGAGTTTTAAAGTTACGATTTTGTAGCTCGAGATCGTGCGCCAGCTCCTGTGAAAACGTAGGAGGTGGTGCCAATCCCACTCGTCGTGCGTTAGAGTTGTCGTTTCGCCTTCCATGTTTTCCAATACTTTTCTGGAGTCGCAGATTTAACAAACGCCAGCTCTTTCTCCTTCGACTTTCTGATTGATGTTAATTTTTCCTTCTGTCCAACTCTCTCTCGGTTGCATGTTCTCGTTCATCAATTCTAGCAACTCTTGTGAAGGGCATTCCTCTCACTCTCACTTCACTGCGACATCAAGACCACGTTCAGAAAACCTTATTTCTCTTTTATAACGTCCTTTAACTTCACTAAATTAACTCTTCGATTAGCGCTAGTTGTCAGTTTCTCTTTAATACTACTGCAACTGTCAATCACAACATCATAATATCACACCGATACGACATATATATATATATATATATATATAATGATATGTTCCTGCATGGGCATTCGACTAGGCATCATTTTATCGAATTCAAATTTCGCTCGCTAACGGCTTCATATAAAAGAATTAGCCCAATTGAAGAAAAAAAAAAAACAAAAAAACAATTTGCAAATCGGTGCAGTCACATAAATGCCAAAAAAAAATTATAAAAAATAATAATAAATAAATAAATTAATACAAAAAATGTTTGAAAAAATTGAAAAAGAAGAAAAACACACAAGAATCGACCTATTAAGTACAAAATTATCAAATATAAAATCAATTGTGAAAATTCAATTTTATTATTAATTTAATGAAATTTTTTCTTGTATTTTTTTCCTTTTTTATATTTTTGGCACTTATATTGGCCTAATTACTATTATAGATTTTGTGGAAACTTTTCCCATTATAAGAGCTGCTTATATTCGCTTGCCGTGAACTCTGTCTTTCTTTCTTAAGAGAAATTTATGATCTCTATAGAAATTTGTTAAATAATGTTGTCAGATCTCGGATTCATCTAAATCAATTAGTTGTTCATTAGGAAAGCAACGTTTTTACACCTCTCTTGCCATATTTATGGTACTCACAAGTACTTACATAGCTTAATATGCATATTTGACAGACTCGAGTTCGGTTTATTCTTCCAAGCTCCAGAACTAAGCTCTCATATTTTGTAAATACCTCAACAACAAAAAATAAATAAATAAATAAATAAATAAAAACTAAATAAAAAAAGAATCATAATAATAACAATACTAATAATAATAATAATAATAATAATAATAATAATAATAATAATAATAATAATAATAATAATAAATAAATAAATCAAATAAAAGTTTTGGGATTATAATCAGACTAATCGAACAATATACCAACAAATCTGCCAATTCATTTTGATGCTTTGTACCTATTGATATTGGGATGTTTACAGATAGAATAAATTTTCTTCTTAACAGGTCAAAAATATGAGTCGTCAGTCTGAGTCGTTCGTCTGCATAGACTAATTTTGAAAATACTATACAAAACTGAAGTAATTCTTTTGTTTTTCCTTTTTAAAAGCCAACAACTTCTTAAGTCGAAGATAACAAGAGCTAATGAGTTAAAACAATAAACAAATTTTTTTGTTTTTACAGTATTCATACATTTGGGCTTTTGTTCGAAAAGGTTGGGATACAACAAATTGGGAACCGAAAGACAGCTGTTTTAAAATTTTTTTATCTAAATATTAACGTGTGTATATGTGCGTGTGTATGTGTCTGTGTGTATATGTGTGTATGTGTGAATATGTGGGTGTGGATGTGTGTGTATGTGTATTTTGCGAGAGAGAAAGAGAGGGTATGTACATGTATGTAGATCCTATATCTATCTAAGAATCGAAAGCTGGTTTACGAAGCAGGTCGATGGCGGGTACAGAGTATCTACTAATCGGGTACACCCGACTAGAGCACACTTGTTTCCAAATGTTATTGCTCATCTAATGGCGTTAGTGTATTATGATGTTACAAGGCGATTCGCTATGATTTTTTTCTACTCTAATTATAAATCTGACTTGTTCATTATCTGTCTGTATGAAAGTCACATGGGAAATCTAAAGCTAGACTTAAGCAACTCTTCATTTTTACAAGAAAAGTGAAAAAAATTAAGTTAAGGAAATCGTAATTTAGATTTAGACTTAAAATGGTAAAGGTAAACAATTTAATTATTATAATAATTAATTATATATATATATATATATATATATATATATATATATATATATATATATATATATATATATATATATATATATATATAAATTATGTTAACTAAGTACCCTAAGTAATAATGCAGTTTAAATATTAAATATAATTTTAAGAAATGCTAGAGTAAAGATAACTGAAGTAAATTTAATAATTCATAATTATGAAAGAAAAAAAAGAACGACTTGTAATTTATATACAAGTATACACAAACAAACATATAACATAAATACCTGCCTTCAACAAATTTGTTAATAAAACCTATTAATACTTTCTTATTTTACACAAAGTAAATAAATAACATAATAATAAAAACTACAAACTTATTTCCACTTCCAGCTTTTTTACTATGAGTAATGGATAGGGATCTCTAATCAGATACAGAAGTATGAATTTGGAATTTCTACACTGCCGCCAAGACATAGGGTACCACAAATCCGACTAGAGTTTCCGAAAATACAAATTTGGACCGCAAATAAGAGTTATTGTAAAAAAAAAAAAAATCAGGCACAAAAAAATAACCAGAAAGAGTGGGATAAAAAGACAGGTTATTTTTTTTACGGCGAATTAAAAAAAAGGATAAACATTTATTTGCAATTTTTATCAAATGTTATCCTTTATATCAAATGTTATAACAATTTAATTTTTATTTCAATTGTTTTTAAATAAAAATCAAATCATAACTTTTATATTTGATTTTTATAATAAAAATTGAAACTTTTGTTTTTGATTTTTATACCCTGAACCCATTGAAAATGGGAATTCAGGGTATAATGGTTTTGTGAAAATGTATGTAACAGAAGGAGAAGAGAGAGAGCTGTAGTCGAGACTGCTTGACTACGAAATCCCCTCAGCCCTTCTTCGAACGAATAATATTCCAAGAATGCTTCGTTTCGATTCTCCACGCGTAAGAAACTATACATGCAAAAACACGAGCACAAACACTCGCTGATCTACGCTTGTACGCCTGTATGTGTGTAAGCATTGCAGACGGCTTGCTGTCTCGCTGCCTCTCTTGCTGGGCTGCGTGGCTTTTGCTGCCATAACTTCTTTGATTCATAATTCTGTTTCTAGACGGACAATCGCATGCAAACGTTCAGGTTATGATCATGACATTAATATCTATATACCAAACCAAACTGTATGTCTCTAGTATTTGAAGTGCTGGTGTCTCTAGTACTTGAAATGCTTGTGTGGAGGGAGTTGTGAACCGGAGTCCAAAATCTGAGTTAATTTAGTATCTATGTCTATATATGCAGAAGAGTTGGAGACTAACGCTAAAGATGAACGAGATATCATTTTATAACGGATTCCCGATAAAGTGTTGTATAGATTATTTGACTTTCCATTCAATGGGCTCAGGGTATAAAAATATTAATGAATTAAAAAAAAAATGTATTAGTTTTCGTGTAATAAACAAAAATTTTCGGGATTTAAACCTAGGTCATTTTAAAATAATTAAATATTTGCCGATAGGCCGGATCGGGAAAATGCTTATACTTTATAAATCGGGAGCATACATGAGTATAGGTTCCAAATTTCAAGTCTCTAGCTCTAATAGCGCCGATAAATATTGCGTTCATAGGGGCACACAGATAGATGGTCGGACGGATAGCAAGACGGACATTGCACAAAACCAATAGACTCTTTGTCCTTTTTTGGGAACAGATTTTAAAAAGATGCGACTTATAAAGTAGGAGCCCATCTAATTTTATTGATTGAAATATGTTTTAATTATGTCGAAGCCTTCCAATTCGTTTTTAAACGTAAACATTAGTAGATTTGCTCTCTTATTATTATATTATATTCTATTCTATATTATAATATAATATTTGAACATAATCTACATATGTATGTACATATAAGTATGTATATCTCTTTTCGAAAGAGGTTTTTAACTTTTCTGTTAATTTGATATTATGGCTCTTCACATCTGCTTAACAGCTGTTTTCGTTGTAACGAAAAAGAAAATAAATTGGTAATAATATAGAAATCAGCTGACTACAAGGGACATGCGTAGTACATGGAGGGGATATTGATTTTTTTAACAGCGCATTTAGTAATGCACTATGAAAATAGCTGAATTGCTTGTGTGAGACACAAATTCGACAAGAACATTCAAAATTCTAGGCTAGCTGAATGACAAATAATTAAATGGAAAGCATTTGCCATTCCAATGGAAGAAGTGATTAGCTAGCACTCGTAATACTCCATTGTCAACATGTGCACACATTGATAACGATGTCCGATTCAGATGTCTGCACATGCAGTTAGCCAGGTGTAGCGGAAAAGACTGTTAGCTGATTTCAAGCAAGTTGACAACAAAATACCAAACAAAACAGTTTATTATAATTCCTCAACCTAAAGAGTTGCGACTCAGACAATAGTCCCAATATGGAGATACCTATTTCCAATGTACTGTTGCTCTGCTTGATATTCCTGCTAATCGGCGGAGTAATTATGATACTTTTACAGTATTTACTTTTTATCAAATTTTCTAATTTGCCTGACGAGAGCGAGGAGCAGAAGCAAATGAATGCCAAGTACACCTTGCCTCTGGTAAGCCGATTCCACAAGTCATATTATGTATACCAATATAGTGTTTCCCTTCTAGAACATTAAGCAGACCGCTCGAGATTTGAATACGACGCAAACTGATGGCGAAGGCTGTGAGATGCATCCGAATAATGATCACGGCTCCTCGACGTTAATATCGTTGAACTTTGTCATGCAGTTCCTGTTCCATGAGTTCAAGAACTCTAATCGTGTCCGCAAATGGTTCTACAGGAAACTATCCATTGAGCTGGATGAGCTGATTACAAAGACAACGACGGGCAAGCTTCTGGACAAGCTGACGGTGCAGAATAAAACCACAATATCCCATCCATTAGTCAAGTTTTAATGAAAATCAGTCTGTTCTCTTTTGCAGATCAGGGAGCTAGAGTTAGGAGATCAGTTTCCCAATATAAGATCCCTTTCGGTGCATAATGTGCAGCTGGACGACGCTGAGCAGCGCATTGAGAACTTAGACTTATTGCTGGATATCAACTATATTGGAAACTTCTCGACATCAATCGATGCGGACATGGTGCTGGGCAAAAAGGGTTCCATAATGTTAAAGGGTAATGTCCACACGAAAGTCTTTAGCTAGATACAGATGTAGTTGCTGATGAAATTCTTTTCATCGACAGTAAAACAACTTTCGGGTATGGCGAGATTGCAGTTCACTCGAAAACCTTACACACACTGGTCCCTCAGCTTTTTGGGCGACCCGGAACTAAATCTGGTCATCGAATCGAAGTATCAAGGTCGCCAAATGCAGTCAAATATTACGAATCTCATATCAAATCAGATTCGTAAGGCAGTGCGACGCAAACATACCCTTCCCAATTATAAGCTACGCTACAAGCCCTTCTTCCACTGGGCGGCCGATGAGGAGATCACTGACTGTGACATACAGCCCAATGGAGGGCTGACTGTGCGAGTGGCTGAGCTGTCCCGGCTGATGGCCTGGCCGGGCACCAACAGCATCTACTGCACGATTACCCTGGCGCCAGTGCCGTTCATAGAGGCGCATCAGAAGGACCATCGTCACGTGCTCATCTCCATGGATGTGATAATACACAAGGCGAAGAATCAGCAGATAGGTATTGTGTTCAAGCAGAGCAGCAGCCAGGTGGTCAAGATTGAATCTATATTGCCGAATACGCCCGCCTGCAAGAGCAATTTGTTGCCGGGTGATGCGCTTGTTTCCATCGAAGGCAAACAGGTGACAACCATTCAACAGATTGCCAAAGTGGTAAAGAGCCTGCAGTCAACGGTCTGCTGTCTGCGCATCGAGCGCATAATACCGGGCATTATTCGCAACGATGCCATACTTGAAGACCTGGAGAAATATGATGATTTGTGCGATATACCTGCAAGCCTTAAGCATGAACACGATGAGCCAGATGTAATGCCTAAGCATTTAGCAGCAAAGGCCAGTCTCAGTCGCAACTCCAACGAGTCAAGCTTGAGCGCCACGCCAACGAACTCCCCCAAGAAGTCGAATATCATTGCGAAAGCCATCAAGAAGACGATCAGCCGTGAAAGCGGCGACACTCAAAAGGAAAAGGACAGACCCAAATTGGAAGAGACGCCGGCGAAAGTGTCCTATCCCTGCCAATCTGAAGACAAGGGCTCCACCGCAAGCGACAGACCCCCGTATGAAGTCAACTATTTCTATCAACACTCGACAATCGACTGCCCCTTCAGTCCCCTCATCCACATGGATGACATATCCAACTTTCAGCTGGACGCCAATAGTCGCTATCTGAATGTATCCGTGTTTGGCAAGTGCGCAGGCGACAGCATACTCCTGGGCTACTACAACCTACAGGTCAGTCAGATATTGGTTGAATGCAGTGAAACGAGTCTGAATCAATGCCTCAGGCAGATAGCCATAAGCCCGGCAACACTTCTCCCAGTGTGAGTATTGAGGGATGCACCTATCATTATATGCATATTCCATATTAAGTTATCACTTTAACTCTGCCTATAGAAAATCCCATCCGTTATCCAATCAATCTGGCTTCAATCCCAGTCTTTGCTTCGGAGATATATTGTTTGGATTCATATGGAATGGCAATCCTAATGCCACCACCAATGAGAATACGGCGAAGAATACATCAAAGTCCACATCGACGGTCAGGTACAAATTTTGATAATGATTTGATTATTGAAAACAATATAAATATTTAATATATCCTTAAAAAGTCAATCGACATCCACCGAGAGGCAGCACGATGAAAACAGCGCAGACACAGCGTCAATGAAGTCATCCAACGTTTCCAGTGAATGTTCAGTTTCTGGTATTGGTAGTTCAACGTCAGCATCGAAGGCTCACAACTTTATACGCACGCACTTCCAGCGTGCCACTCAGTGTGATTTTTGTGGAAAGAAGATCTGGCTAAAGGATGCTATGCAGTGCAAGGAGTGCACCATGTGCTGCCACAAGAAATGCATCGCAAAGTGTCAGAGCGCAACGGTGTGTGGGCCCGTTGACTACGGCGGATCGATACCGAACACACCCTCGAACTTGCCAGTGGCGGTCAATAAGCCCGAGTTCACAATCACCCAACCCGAGTATGTTGATGTTTCTACAAGTTCGCTGCCAACGGAGGAGATCGCTGAGCAGATGCCGCAAGCCAATTTGGATGTACACCGGGCCAGTTTGACGGGCATGCTGACACAGGGTATAAAGCGACAAGCTAGCAACTTAGATATACCCGGTATAGTCTCGTCTCTTTCCGGCAATAGCTCGCAGATGAATTCAAAAAGTTTGCCTCCAAGTCCCCAGCATACACCATCGCGGTGAGTATATATAATTGCAATATATATATATATATATATGCATATATATATATATTGCAATTATATTATATATATATATATATATATTTTATTTATTATTATTATTATTTATTATTTATTTTTTTTATTTAACTAAAAGACAATTTTATTTTTATGCGATTTAGAAAACCATCAATATCAGAAGAAGCAAGTCCTAATCCCTTTGCAAGAGTCACACAGCATTTAGAGACCCTACCTGTGGAGTGCTCAGCATTAACCTTCGAGCAAGTCATACTGATCACAGAGCCAATCATAGGACATTCCCGCAGCGAGGATCTGATGAATATGGCCAAGAGCGATAGCAAGTTACTCTACGCGGACGTACCACCCAGCGAGAGGGTTACCAAGATAAATGAACTGGTCAGTCCATTTGCTGAAACCCTAACTCGACTCATTTCGATCTATTTCAATACCCGTTTCATATTTCGATTATAGCTAACCAAACTGAAGGGTGCATTGGATGCGGAAACAAAGGGCTACACGTTGCTAAGCCATAGTGAAAAGGCGACTACACACAGGCTAGAGTCGGAGTCGCCATGGAAATCGATGGCCACAACGAAAATCAAGTCCGAGGAACGAGTGCAGGCCTTAAGCATCATTATGCTGTACTTGTGCACGGGTCTACAGCATGCACAGGGCACGGTGGCGCAGTAATCCGATAAAGCATCTTTAATTATATATAATTAATATTTGTTATGTATTTGACTGTAAATGTGTTAGTGAAGCTATGGACATATTTTAATTGTGTTACGGCACTTAACTTACTATTAAGAGAATCGTTCCGATAAACCCAAAAAAAAAAAAACAAATAAATAAATAAATACAAGAAGCAAACTATGTATTTGTGTGTAAGAAATCTTGTCAAATTAATGCACCTTCAGTGAACTATACATCAATATTTTCAACTTTGATCGAAATAAACGATTTTTTTATTTAACTACTATTCTTTCTCTTTTGGAATCAGGAAATAGGATTATTACCTATCAGTCGCCATAACTATGTTATGTTATCTATGTTATGATCTATGCTATGACACCTAATATTTTTATAATGACTATAATTATTATTATAAAGGGCATGGTTAGTTGGCAATTAGTGGCGAAACCGGACAGGATATAATCACTAAACTGGAGGAGCTCACACTTTCTTTGACTGCGAAAAGTAGTCAGTGTCAAATCAGGTAATACAAATTTATTGACCTCTCCTGCAATTTGAACTCAAATTCTTAAGTTGAGGTAGACACACACCCAATATTCGAGACCCATGCAAGCAACATGCAAATGCCCAAGGCAGAGCATTCATTCAAATGCCTATTCAAGTGATACTCGGCGATTGTGATTATCACATCACAGACGTACACATATGTATGTGTGTGCGTATGCAAGCTCACATTAGCTACCAAACAGCCAATCGCTGGGAAATTAGAATTGCTACATGCAGCAAGCATATTGCACACAAGCACATAAATGCCTACACATATAGCGAGGAAGTGTAAATGTGTGTGTGTATGGTCATCCGGAAATAATATTCTTTATGCACATCAACGCTTTCATACCCTTTCCACAAATAATCATGAAAACGCTAACATTTTGCATGAGCATGGCAAAGCCGTTTAAGAATTCGGTATACCCTTCGCTCAGAAGGGAACCAATGGGATCGCGTCACTGTTAAAAGACTCAGTAGGTTACGCAAAGAGCAGTTCCGTTACTTTTGATGTTAACTAACAGACCCCCTGTGACGTCACAGGGTTCTAAGTGTGCGCTGTTATTCAATTGGATACTCCGCGGGCACTGATGCAGAGATCCTCCTAGTGCTCATAAGCAGCCAAAATAAGTTGTTTTGCAACGAATTCGAATAGTAAGAACCATAATAATGATCAATACTTACTTTTATTTACTTAAAATACAAAAACTTATTAGATAATGAAAGAAAGTGTGAGGCCTTCTGGCAGCAGTAACAGCAGTTCCTAAATGGGTACTACGTCCGAAAAAATGATCCGAAGGCATGATTCTTTTAAATTTCGTCATTAGTATTGTTTATAAATGCCAATATATTTAAATATTCAAATAGAGTACATATTGAAGTCATATCAGGTAAGCTGCTGCTCACACCTGCTTCCATGTCGAAAAAAAGCCCAAAGACCGAAATAAAATGTATGTATTAATTAAAAAATCCAAAAAGGATTGAGAGTATAAGTAGTAAACATAAAGAAACAGATAATATGGTTCAACCAGCCATCAGATATCTTGGTAGAAGCTAACAATGCCGCACCCAATCTTTGGCCAACAGATTTCTAATATGATGAATGAATATGATAGATATAATGATGTGGATTGATGGGAAATGAATAGTATATGTTATTACTAGTTACTTCTGTAAAATAAAGTCGTTTAAAATAAAGTTTATGTTTACAAGACAAAGGTATTGGCGGTTGATCGAATTACCTTCAGCAATAACTGCCTAGAAAGAGGCTTAGATTACAAGATTTTCAAAAACCCTTATATTGTCAGATTCGTGAATCTATATAGAACTTAAAATTGGCAACTTGAATCGCCTTAATTAAGTCTACTAGTTTTAAGATAGTTAACAGTGCCAAAATTGCCTAATTTTCATACAAACTTAAGCGCGCCAGACCCCCTGTGACGTTTCACTATTAACTTAACAGACCGCTTTGCATAACCTAGTGTTACTCAATCGTGGGATCGCGTCGAGAAGAAATTTCAATTTTTGGGAGCTGCTTGCTGTTTGTGCCAGCATACATATATTTTTGAGAGAAGAGAGCAGAGAGTAAAAAGCATGGGGCAGAAAGAGAAAGAGAGCAAGGGAAAGAGCGGCACATGTCAGGCCTTTTTGGAAAATCGACCGTCACCGTCGAGCGCTCGAAGCGGAATGATTTTGCCATCAGCAATTTTTCTCTCCCGACCCGAAAAGTAAAAACGCGAGCAAATACGAAGTTGATGGGGTTCTAATGTCAAAAAATAAGTGTGCACATTAATTTGTTCCAGTTGTCCAGTCTATGTGTTGTATGGTTAGTGCTAGAGCCTTCTTAGTTGTTTAACAATTTGACCGATTGGGCAACACCGTCTTGGCAAATTCCCCATCTGTTATATTCAGTTATTTAAAACCGAGCACATTTGCATTAAAAAATATTACATTTTGTGAGAATTGAGATTATTTTTTTAATTTTCAAAAAAATGGCACCTAAACAAAAAGAAACATCGATTGCTCAGAGGAAAATTATCATGCATTTACACGATCAAGGTAAATCTTATGCGGAAATAGCAGAGCTAATGGATAGAAGCCGATTTACAATTCGAAGCATCGTGCAGCGCTTCAAGGGAGCCTGTAACCTGCAAAGTTAGAGTAGATTCAGAGTGTCTAAATGTAACTATGTGCCGAATTTCAAGTCTCTAGTATTTGAAATGCGTTTTTTTTTTTTCAAATTGTATGGAAGGGGGCGTGGCATCCAAAATCTAAAAAATCACATAATCTACGTATTCATAATATCTATCTAAATATACAAATTTGAAGTCTTTAGCTAAAACGGTGTAGAAGTTATCCTCAAAAAACGATTTTTTATCGACAATTCGAAAATGGGATGAGTTATCGAAAAAAAAAAAACTAAACTCGTACTGCGTAGCTAACATACGAATGTTCATGTGAAATTTCAGCTCTCTAGCTTTTGTAGTTTCCGAAATCTTGACGTTCATACGGACGGACGGACGGATGGACGGACGGACAGACGGACAGACGGACAGGGCTCAATCAACTTATTTTTTTATGCTGATCAAGAATATATATACTTTATGGGGTCTGCGACGTCTCCTTCTGCCTGTTACATACATTTTCACAAAACCATTATACTCTGAATTCCCATTTTCAATGGGTTCAGGGTGTAAAAAACCATTTCAAATACTAAAGGCTTGTAATTTGGCAAGTAGACACATTTGGATGCTATGAATATATTCCGTAAGTTTCATGAATATCGTCCATCTACAATTGGAGTTACAAGCGTCCAAAGCTCAAAAAGTTCAAGGCAGCTTTTTGAATCAGGTAGAAAGTTGGGTATACAAAGTCACTATACGGAAGTTTTACTATACAGAATATTACAAATTCGAATAAACTACTCTATATTTTTCTCACACATATCTTATGGGACGCACACATTCAATTTTCCCAAACTAGTGGGTATCACGTATAAACATCTAATAATATATTGTGTGTAAGCTTATTGAGGAAAACGCTCGGAAATGCAAAAGCACAAAAGCTTTATAATATTTATTTTCATACCCTGAGCCCATTTAAAATGGGGATTCAGGGTATAATGGTTTTGTGAAAATGTATGTAACAGGCAGAAGGAGACGTCGCAGACCCCACAAAGTATATATATTCTTGATCAGCATAAAAAAATAAGTTGAACGTCGAGATTTCGTAAACTACAGAAGCTAGAGAGCTGAAATTTCGATAAAAATATCGATATAAATTGAAAATTCGTTTCGATTTTTTACGTCTTTTGGACATAATTTCTACACTTAGATCTATCATTTAGATAGATATTATGGATACGCAGATTATGTAATTTTCATATTTTGAATGCCACGTCCTTCAATTTGGCACATGGATACATTTAGATACTGTTAATCTACTCTGAAAATTTCATGAAGATCGGCCATCTAGAAATGGAATTATAAGCGTCCAAAGTTCAGCCCAACCCACCCCCAAGCCACGGCAACAACTGGGCGGTTTTAAACACCTTTACAAAGAGGGGAATACGATTTTAATCAGAAAGTGTGTAACGTATAAATCAGTTGTTAATTAACTGTTAATTAACAAATGAATATATATATATATATATATATATATATATATATATATATATATATATATATATATATATATTCGTTTATTGAAAGTCAATCGAATTGCACTTATATTTATTAAATAACTAGGAAAATAGTATATTCGACATTCTAAAGAACTTTTCAGTCATGTAGTAAAGGAATCAGTTTTTTATTAATAAATATATATTGGTTATTAAAATATGTATGTATGTGTATATATACACATACATACATACATATGTGTAATGACATTTGGTGGATAATTTATACAATAGTTCCGTTATCCGCATATCGCAATTTATATGTCAGAGCTTCGATGTACATATATATATATATATATATATATACATAAATATACATACTTATGTATGTAGATGAGTATATTTTGAATGAATACGTACCAATTTCGCATTGATTTATTCTCTCTCTCACTGTCTTTCTCTCTTTTGCGCGCTGTTTTTCTCTCTTTCTATTTCTCTATATTTCTCTCTAATCTATTGCCTCTATCTCGCCGTATTGAACTTATACACTTTTCCGTTGTCAGAACCGAGCAGACCAAGAGAAAGACTGTTTATAACTGAGGGTATTGCTCTTACGATGACAAGACAACATTTTGTAGCATGCCATATAATACCCTTACTGCACCTGAGTCATATTCTTACGACAGTATATTTGTAGCTGAAGAAGAATTCAGCAGAGAATTCATGTGAATATAATGCAATTGCTTTGATTTTATAAAGCATATAATATTACAGTCCAAGTTTTAATCTAGTCTCAAGTATATGACATACATACACACATAGATACATATATTTTACCAGATGTTAGTGTCATCTTGTCAAATTGGGACATTTGGTGTTGGAAAGAGTATAGATATATTTCCTGTCGATCTCGGACCCAATTTGTTGCTTTCCTTGCCATTTTTTTTTTTTATTTCTCATTTGTTTTGTTGTGCGCAGTTTTTCTTTCTTCTTCCGTGCTATAAAAACCGAAAGTAAAACGAATTTTCAATATTTCAATGCGCAAGAGTGTGACGTTCAGTTGGTTATTGAAAAGATCGCGATTTAATTCAAAACAGTTTTCCTTCAATTCATTTGAATGAATCGATCGTAATACAACCAAGAATAATAATAATAATATAAAACACCAAATTGATTCACTGAGTTGTTATTTCTATTGATTTTTTGTTTTGCTTTTTTTTTTTTTTTTTGTTTTGTTTAGTTAAAGTTAAAGTGAAACATAGTTGGTAATTTGTACACTTGTGTTCCGGTAACAACAGACCAATTAAAAACAATCACATTGCTTACCAGCAGCAACAGAAGCAGCTTTTAAATTTTAAATATGCGCCCTTTCGGCAACGATATCACAAACATCTCCAATAACAATGGAGCTGGCAGTGGTGAGGATCGGTCAAATGGCAACGGCAATGGGAATGGAAATGACAATGTGAATAGTCCCATCAATAGAGATAACACTGAGTCCGACTCCAACTCTTCGGCCACAAATGAAATGGGCTTGGACACGGAAACAGATCCACGTATTCCTCCTCACATAGCCCGAATCGGTGGCATTGTCACATTCTCCCCAATCGCCGGACGCGGAGTGATACGAGTGGTGCAACGCTGTGAGGACGCAAAAGAGAATCATAAGCTAGGTAAGATCGATGATCATGTGACTGCATTATTTATGCATGCAGTTGTTGGGGTTATCAGGTAAAACTGATTCAAATTTGCTATTAGTAACATAATAGTTAACTTTGAAGTATACATACCAGATGAAGATATATAATATTTGAAGAACATTTTATTTATTTACTATACGTTTACTACATCAATTATATATTTTTATAATATTATATATATATTTGTATATAACACTTATCTACTTACGAATGTTGAAAAATTGAAATCCTAACTTCGTTAAATATTGATGTTAATTTCTCGCTGCTTTCTCAATACACAACACATTATTTGAGTACATATATACACATGTTGTACATACATACATATTTGTATCTCCAATACATGTAGGACTTGTTAAGTCACCGTTGTCCATCTTACTATAGAAATCACGATATGCATATATGTATGTATGTAGATAGGTATGTACACACGAAAAACTCTAGTCGTTACACATTTTTGTGAATTTGTAAAAATATATGAATATGTTTTTCTGTTGAAAACAGATAAAAAATTGGCCAAGAGCCAATTTCAGTTATTGCGCACTGAGGTTTGTTAGAATGATAAACTATATAGTAGATGCGTAGATAGAAATAGTATGTAAAAGTATATACATATGTAGCATATACACGGCTGGTTTTCTCCTTGAATTCTCCAGAGTGCGTTGAATTAAATTAATATAAAACGCATTACATTGTTTCTCACAAGACTTTTAATGTTGCTTACTTATTTGCGCGAATTAATAATAATTAACGACAAGAAATGTGGGCAGCGCGACGAAGGTTAAATACTCTTCAAAATGTACGAATGTGAAGATACAAATGTATGTATTTTTATACGTATATATGTATGTATATGGCAATATCGATATGTTACGTATTAGTCCATGTGTACGAATATATGTACGAATAAGTGTACAAAAGCCCATAAAGTCTTATCAGAATTAAATTACAAAAGCAATTACAAAAACAAGAAAATTATTCTGCTACATTTGGCAATATCTGCACATTATATTATATTTTATTGGTAAGTCTCGAAAATTGAAAGAATGTCATGTTACGTTGGGTACATAATTATATAGGCATATGTATATAATCGCACTGTATCAAATAAGCTGTGAGCCACTGTATATATAGCGAAAAAATGATTATTATTATGAAAAGTGAATCATAATGATCACAGTCAGTACCTTGCACGAACTGCCGATAGAGTGCGTCTGCAGTATCTAAAAACCAAAACAATGCTAAAAACTTAGAGCTTCGATCACTAACCATACAACATCTCTCTCTTCTCAATCAATTTGTTATTTACACACACAAACACACAATATTAAAATCACTCATATGCACATTCTCATTATACACAGAGAACAAATAAGTTGTAACTTAAATATTTATCCATTTCCATACAGGTTGCATTTGGCTTGCTTACCAAAACAGAGCATATCGCAAACATTTCTAGTTTCAGTGGCAACAGCAAAAACATGGTGGGGTACCCCATTCATTTATGGGTCGTCATTTGTTTTGATACGGAACTTATTTAGTTCAGTGCAAGTGCCGAGAGAAGTGTGATGAAGAAACAACAGAGAGAGGGAGAACAAATACCTAATGTTGTTTAGTGTTGTCGTGTTTTTTTTTCCCGCTAGATTTGTGTATTTCATTAAGTACACATTAAGTAAGTCTATTCATATACATATATATATATATATATTATATTATATAATTATCTTATCTTGTATATAATCTGTTTTTAATTCATTTTACGAATAATGCGTTTTAAAAAAGTCCCTAATGTAGTCATAAATAATATTCCAGACTGGTCTAAGGCTTTCTATTTAACAAAAAGCTAAATTAGCTTTATTTCACTTTCCATGTTTTACTGTTCACAAACGGCAGCACTAGTTGAATATTATGTGCTCGCTCTGACTGGATGTTTCGCTCTCTCCTCCCGCTTTCTCTTTTTCTTGCTCGCTCTCTCGGAGTCATTGCGTTGTGCTAATATAAAAATATCAAACATTTTTAGTACTTGGCAAGATTGTAGGGCGTTAGGCCTCTTCTTTGTAGAGCTGGTAAACCATCAATAAAGGCGTCCATCGTTGGGTACCCCTAATTAAAAATTATGAAAATGAATATTCACAAAAATATTCAATATTCAACACAACGATAATAAATATCGATATTGAGAAAAATCCGTTGATATATCGCACAACATAAAAACCATCTGAAGATCTCCCGCATTGGTTACTCAATCGCATTCCTATAAGCAGTGGCGTGCGGGCAGTACAATATACATACATATATGTACATACATATGTATGTACATTCATATGCGCCTTTGGAACATATGGTACGGAAATGGCGCACTTGGTGGTTCAAATAATTGAGCGGTGCACAAATGCAATTGAAAATGCACATTTAGGTAAGGGGTGACCTTCATATAAATAATAAAACAAATATAAATTGTTTATTCAGGCACACATCTATAGACATGTGTAAGTTAACGTATTTGTTTAAAAGTGCGTGGCTGTGTATGTATGAACGTGTCATAAATAGATCTGTTTTTTGGCAACACATGAAATCGTTTTGACACATGTAACATACATACATATGTATGTATAAAGATTTACTTATGTACAAACTTATACATACATATGTACATATGTTAACGTCTTCATTATATGAAGACTACGCAACATAAATGGCCAATATGAAAATATGTATCTATAGATCCCCTAAAGTGTTGATGCAATATTGTTCTGATTTGAGAATGCTTTACTAAAGCGTACACTAAAGCATTGAGATGCTATCGTTGATATGTACGATAATGTATTATGTGTATTATTTTTATTTTTTCGATAACATCCCATTTTCATATTATCGATAAAAATAGTAAATGCTTCGCTTCATTTATCTATTTGAAAGTGTTACTAAGAATACATATTAATATATCCTTAACTCCCTTTTTCAGATCTATCAAAATGTGAACTCATGCAAATACCAGATGCAGTTTATCACTTGATGAGGAATACAGAGCTACAAACTTGTAACCTTAGTGGCAATGTGCTGAAGAAGGTGGCGCCAAAGTTTGCTCTGAAGTTTTGCGCGATTACAGGTGATTATTCAGAGTAATATACCTGTATAATGCCAATTCAAAACACATTTCCGTTACATTTTCAGATCTCAATCTGTCATATAATCAGTTGTCAAAGCTGCCAGACGAATTTGCTAATCTGAGCGCTTTAACTACTTTAAATATCTCTCACAATTCATTTATTGTATTACCTCAAGTCGTCTTTAAGCTTCAGAAGCTAGCCAGTTTGGATGCTCAACATAATGACATTTTGGGTAAGTACTGAGACCCGTTAGATGAAAGAGCCCAATAAACATTTCTATCGACTGCCAATTTCAGAGATTGATACGGACGAAGCCATTAGCAGTGACTGCCTGATCGTGGTAGATCTGCGCAATAATCCGCTAAGTAGAAATTGTCGTCGTAAATTGGAAGATTTTGTCACGTCCTTTCGCTTAGAGATTTCACAGGAAGTTGAGGACGACTGGTGATCGATTGGGAAGATTTAAAATAAGTGTATCGTTATCTATAGAAAACTCCATTTGTTGTACTGTTTTAATCATTTTTCTTAAATCGTTTATTTAATGAAATTCGCCATTTTATGAACTTAAAGGAAATAGACAAAACAATTCAGACTCATATTTCTAGTTGTGATCATATCAAAATATTTTAGTTTTCGATCTACTTGAATCCAACAAGATAATAAACGTAAAGCTGTAAATGCTAAAGATTATATTCAAATTCATTAATTAGAGAAATATAATGAAAACAAGTAAGAAGGCTCTAGTCGAGACGGCTCGACTACGAGATACCCTGCACCCAGCAAAAAAGAAACTAATACTCTTCTTCTTTACGAACGTATGACCGCGTGCTCTGCTAACCGCGCAACTGCTGCCGTGGCTTGAGGGTGGGTTGGGCTATAATTTGAACGCTTATAACTCCATTTCTAGATGGATGATCTTCATGAAATTTTCAGAGTAGATTAAGAGTGTCTAAATGTAACTATGTGCCAAATTTCAAGTCTCTAGTATTTGAAATGCGTTTTTTGCAAATTATGGGCGAAGGGGGCGTGGCATCCAAAATCCAAATAATCTGCATATTCATAATATCTATCTAAATATACAAATTTGAAGTCTTTCGCTAAAACGGTGTAGAAGTTATGCCCAAAAAACGTAAAAAATTTAAACGAATTTTCGATTTTTATCGATAATTTGGAAATGGGATGAGTTATCGAAAAAACAAAATAAACTCGTACTGCGTAGCTAACATACGAGTGTTCCCAGGGGAAAGGTATAAGCTTGTAGCAAATAATATGTGAAGAATTTACATTATTTGATCAGAGATGTTTTCGTTTGATATTCGAGGAATGAAATGTGGGAAACTGGGTATGTAGGTTTTCCAAGAAATATGTCTGACTCAAAACAGAATTGATCTGGTGAGTTAGAAATGCTGTCATTATTCACATCACATTTTAGTCATCACTTCGCAGAGTCACTGGCGAACAAAACCTTTTTGAGAGCTGAGCTAAGCTGTGCATCGGCGGTAATTGTGCCTATGTCTGTGCGCCTTGTATGTGAGAAGGAAAACTTAACAACGTGGCGCTAACACTCAATACTCTTTTGTATCCAAGTTGCTATAAGCTCTAAGCACACGGCTGGGAAATACAGAGCCAGCTACAACGCCAGAGACGGAGAAAGAGACAGAGATAGACACAGATGCAGAGACTTACACACAGCCAGAGACAGTGCCAACGTAATTATTAAAGCGAACATAACAGGTTTGGCAACATGCCGAGAGAAACTTGTACAGATACTGATTCCGATGGTGGTGCCAAGATACCCAACCCTTGAGCAGAGCTGAACTCAGCTCGGTGTAGCCAGAACCAGCTAAAGCTCCCCCTTCCTATCTACAGACTTGCGATCAGCTAGCCGCAGCGAGACTCTGCGGCAGTGTATAGATAGGGAGGGGGAGCTTTAGCTGGTTCTGGCTACAAAAATTCGTTGCGCTCCGCTGGGCCAAGGGCGATGGAGAGGACAGACGGAAAAGGTGTGGCGAATGGACACGGGGGCTGAACTGGTGAACAAGTCAAACAAGTAAGAAGGCTCTAGTCAAGACGGCTCGACTACGAGATACCCTGAACCCTGCAAAAAAACTAATTTATTCAGCTCTCTATCTTTTATAGTTTCCGAAATCTCGACGTTCATACGGACAGACGGACATGGTTAGATCTACTTATTTTTTTATGCTGATCAAGAATATATATACTTTATGGAGTCTGTGACATCTCCTTCTGCCTGTTACATACATTTTCTGAAAACCATCATACCCTGAATGCCCATTTTCAATGGGTTCAGGGTATAAAAACGCGTCGCTGAGCAGAGAGCGACTGAGAGTCGCAACTCGAAATGATTAATTCACATACACTCACACAAGTGAGCAAGCAGAGAAGCAGATAGATACACACGCTCCGACATATACAAATAAAGATACGTGGGCAAAGCTCGAATGTTGGTAAGCCAACATGGTTAAAGGTGGGAGCGGGAGACGGATCCCAAGCTGAAGTGGGAGCGAAAATGGCCGACGTTATGGAGCAGCGCCAAACACTCGTTGGTCGCCGTCAAATGGCAAACGAACGCAACAGTCGCAAGCAGGTAATCTACTAGAGCGCGCTCGGGCCCGGACAAATAATATCGAACGAACAACAAATTGAGAAAACAAAAAACATCGAATCGCGACACAAACAATATCATTATATATTTGAAACAAGCAAACCTTTTGCCATACTCGTCCTTCACTCCCGTTGCGAAATTCTGTTGTTTACGGCTAGATGCTCATGCATATGTATGTATATATGTATAAATGTATCTAGCTAACGTTCAATAGAGTAATAGCTAATGTAAGCATTACATACATGCATATGTATGTATATCTACTTGAGCATTCAATTGTGTTAACATCATTACATGCAATTGGGCTTTTAGTCTCGTTTTGCAAACACCTTCCTTTTTTTTTTTTTGTGTGTTGTTTGATTTTATTTTTGTTTTATTATTATTATTATAATAATTTTTTTTTTTTTTTTTGTGTTTCAAAAACTAACATAGTGACACACATGCCTACATAACTACATATTCGTGCATTCATTATGGAGATAACTAATTATTATTTACATATATATTTGTCTTTATGAAATACTTGCCTGTGATGTGAAACATATGACATGCGAATTGTTTAGTTTTGGTATTCAATTTTATATTCGCAAGCCAATATTTGCATATTTGGTTTATTAATATATAAGTAAAATGAATAAAAAGTATATTAATACTATTATATATTATTAAATTACAAATAAATATTGAATATATAAGTTTATAATACATAAAATATAATTTATAAAACTATTTATAAAATATCTTTTGTTAAAATTTGTGCCAATCAGTTTAAAAATTTTTTTTTTTTTTTTAATTACTTTGCCAACAAAATTTAAGGTGTTAAAATTTAATGTTTAGTTAGTTTTAAACGAATCCTAACATAATACCTCTGAAGGAAACAAAGTATTCAAGTTCACTCACACCCATGTATCTACTCATGTATTTATGCATATGTGTACATATGTACATACATCAAGTTCAGGGCGTCGTGTTGCGTGAGTCTGCGGATTGGCAAGGCTGCTGTCTGAGAATTGACTCGAAGTTGTTTCTCTCTTCTATCTCTGCGCTGGGCTGGAGTTATTGCTGTGCAATTGGTAATTCAAAGTTAAAAGGGATATCGTGTATACACATGAATATGTTTTATATATAGTCTATTAAGTGCCATTGCAGTGCAGCAGCAGTAGCAACAGCAGGCGTACTTGAGACAACCATATTCGCATTCACTAGCTACTCCCGACATATTTTCATATCATCAGGTCTGGTGTGCAGCTACTTTGTCTCCCGCATCACGTAATCATTAAGTCAAGCCAGTGCCCAGTGCCCAGTGCCAGAGACAGAGCCAGAGCCAGAGCCGCATAATGTCGGCTTAGGTACGAGCGCGGTACGAGTGAGACGCGATCTACGGCAAGTCAAAATACCAGTTTTACTCGAAATTGCCGTCATCTGAGCTTATTGTTGCGCTAAGTTTTTTCAATAAGTGCGACGACATTCCGTGCATATACATACAGTAGATGTACATGTATACGTACGCATGTATCCATGCATGCATGAATGTACATATATTCATATATATAAATAATATATATATATTTACCTGAATAAGCCTCAGTATACATACATACATACATATATGGTCAGATTCTTTGCAGATATGTGTGTGTGTGGCCATAATTGAATCTATTGTTTTCGATTAATATTATTGTTAGTCACTTTTCGAACAGTTCACGTTTTATAAATTTCTAAAAATCTTTGATTAACAGTTAAGTATACATACATAAATATATATACATATATCAATACAAGATCTTTTAACCTTCAAAATATATTAAATTAACAACATGACTAACACGGATCTGCAAAAGACAACTAATGCAAAGAAAACTGAAAAACTATAACTATAAACAAATGCACTTGAATTAATTAGATTTTACCGTCAAAGAATTTTCAGAGCCAAAGTTAGAGCTCGAGTACCCGGCAGCAAAAAAAAAGACTTAAATTGAAATAAAATATTGCTCTAACAAGCATTTGCAGCAGTACCTGTGTGTGTGTGTGTGTGTGTGTGTGTGTGTGTGTGTGGGATGTGTGTGTGTGTGTGTGTGTGTGGGATGTGTGTGTGTGTGTGTGTGGCTAAAACTTGTTTGGCCAACAAATGGTAAAGCCAAGTAGAATTTGAGCCACAAAATGCCAACATTTTGTTCGACGTTGTGTGTTTTCTAGAGTTGCGAGTTGCAGCTGCGTCGACTACTGGCTCAAGGCGATTGCCTGACAAATATAGCGAAATTGTCGTAGGAGTTTTTTATTTATATGTCTTTTGTGGATAAGACATTGATGCGATTGCTACACAGACAGCAGTATAATATAATATATATAATAAATAAATATATACATATATAAACGGATCTTTCATCAGCTGCAAAGTTTGTGGTTTAAATAATATATAATATATATATATATATATATATATATATATATATATATATATATATATATATATATATAACAATATATATATATATATACTGTCTGTCTGTGTAGCAAGCACATATATACATATATGTATATGTCAGGCTTATGCAATACAACCATGCATAGCTTACAAGCCAGCTCACTTGAACCACTCACTTGGCCATTAAAAGCGAATACGATCAATGACTTTTTCGACCATAACACTTTCTAGAGGATTTGACATGAGTCTCGGGTTTATCGTCATCACAATCTATGTGGAAGACAAACCCCTTTAAGTGTGTGTGTGATTTTTGTTGGGTTTGTTTGCCATTTCTAGTTCATTCTCTATTTTGTATATAGCAGCTGAAGAAAGCGGCTGTGAGCAACAAAGTTCTGTTGAAAGAAACCGATGCGTTATTCTTCGCATTTTTTTTTATTGTTACAGACTGGTTAAGAGAAACCTCTGTATGTGTCTAGGTTTTATTTCAAATTTGTTTTGTGTATTTTTTGAATACTTTTCGTCTGATTTGGGCCGAAGGTCGTTGTCAGAGGGTCATTGGCAATTGCCAACGAATAACGGTGCGAATATTTGCAATGGGCTCGATTCGCAAGAAAACGTTTCAAGTCTCAAATGATCCACATCCATTTATTATAAAATTAGACGCAAGCCCTAGTTGAGCCAAACTCGTGTAACCCCAATTTGGCAAACTTGACGATAATTGATCGTAATGCCAGCCAGTTGGCAGCCAGCTCGAGTGCAGCTGCAACGATCTGCGGCAAGAGATAACGAATGACTTTGTGTCCGTGTGCAGCTGCAGCTGCAACTAGGCTTACTCAAAAATTCAGCACGATCGCCACCTGGGTGCCGTAACTGGTCCTATGTCTTGTATTATGTGGGCTTTATTGTGTGCACACGTTTCCATTTTGGGCTGTTATTGTGCTAATATCAAGTATTTTCCTGACTTCTCTCTCTCTCTCTCTCTCTCTCTCTCTCTCCCTGCTATACGCCATCGGCACACAGATTCGTCCTAGCAAAATGAAGTCCGATCCATGGCCGCTGCGGTCCAGCAGCTTGCTCACCTATTCTGCCATCCTCCTGCTGCTGTTCGGTGGCAAAGCTCTGGCCCAATCCAATTACGTACAGCATGGCGATAGCGGCAACTACTCCACAAACGGACTGCCCGAGGAGGCGACCCTGGATGGCAAGGTAAGTGCCGCATTGTAAGCCCTTAAGAGGCTAACAGAGGTTCGCAAGCAAATAAATTTGCAAATATGCGAGGACTATTTTTGTAAACTAAATTGAATTTAGCGCAAACCAGCTTATAAATATATTATTTTGTGAATACAATAATTTTGTTAATAGTATTTTTAATAAACATTTTAAAGAATTTAATGTTTAACAATCTAATATATCGTTAAATATTCTATTTAATGAAATTACATTTATTAGTATCTATACACATATGCATACATATGCATTTTTGTGTACGTTCTTAAAACATGTAAATTCATTAGATTCTCTGCTATGTATATGTATGTTGCGATAGTTTATACGAAGATCAGCCACAGCCTCTGTATAATTCGCGCTTGCATCTGACGCATCCATGTGACTTTATGAGAAGACGACTGACTCAATTATGTGGAGTAGAGCTCAATAAAATAGTTGTGTTAGGTTTGATAAAGAAAGTTGCACTGCTTCGTAATAGGGCCAACTCGAACCGAAGCAATGAAAAAGAAGACTGTAATTATGGTTGTACATGGGAAAATGTACATGTAAATGTAATGGGAATTCAGGGTATATTGGTTTTATGAAAATGTATTTAATCGGCAGAAGTATATATATTTCTGATCAGCAGAAAAAAAATAAGTTGATTGAGCCATGTCCGTCCGTCCGTATGAACGTCGAGATTTCAGAACTACAGGAGCAAGAGAGCTGAAATTTCACATGAATATTCGTATGTTAGTTTTTTTCAATAACTCATCGATATCAATTTTTTTCAATAACTTCCACACCGTTTTAGCTAGAGACTTCAAATATTTAGATAGATATTATGGATATGAAAATTTTGTAATTTTTAGATTTTGGACATTTAGATATTCTCAATCTACTCTGCAAATTTCATAAAGATCGCCCACCTAGAAATGGAGTTATAAGCGTCCAAAGTTCAGCCCAACCCACTCCCAAGCCATGACAGCAACTAGAGCGCGTGCTCATACGTTCGAATAGAAGAAGAGTATAAGTTTTTTTTTTTTTTTTTTTTTTTTTTTTGGCAGGGTTCGGGGTGTCTCGAGCCGTCTTGACTAGAGCCCTCTTTTTTTTTTTTTTTTTTTTTTTTTTTGCACAAAAATCTCACTGCTTATGTTGAGACACTTGAATGTCTTTGAACCTGTATTGTGGTTGTATCGAGGACAAATTCAATTCCATATTCAACGGAAGCAACTGTCATATGCCGCGAGCCCACACTCGTAGCTTATATAATATGATAATCCATGGAAGCGCATTGAATTGATTTTGACTGAGGAGCTCCCACGCAATCTGTGTATGTATACAAATGCGGTTAATAGGAAGGCAAGTTACTGTCTTATTAAACCAATTTTATACCTGTTCAAGTAGCAAAGCTAGTTTCCTAGCATAGCACAAAATGTGTAGAAAACAAATCTTTTTATACCCTGAACCCATTGAAAATGGGAATTCAGGGTATAATGGTTTTGTGAAAATGTAGGTAACAGGCAGAAGGAGACGTCGCAGACCCCATAAAGTATATATATTCTTGATCAGCATAAAAAAATAAGTTGATAGAGCCCTGTCCGTCTGTCCGTCCGTCCGTCCGTATGAACGTCTAGATTTCGGAACCTACAAAAGCTAGAGAGCTGAAATATCACATGAAATTTCACATGCGTATGTTAGCTACGCAGTACAAGTTTGTTTTGTTTTTTCGATAACTCATCCCATTTCCAAATTATCGATAAAAAATCGAAAATTCGTTTCAATTTTTTATGTTTTTTGAGCATAACTTCTACACCGTTTTAGCTAAAGACTTCAAATTTGTATATTTAGATAGATATTATGAATACGCAGATTATGTAATTTTCAGATTTTGGATGCCACGCCCCCTTCGCCCCCAATTTGAAAAAAAATAGCATTTCAAATACTAGAGACTTGAAATTTGGCACATAGGTCCATTTAGATACTCTTAATCTACTTTACAAATCTATTATTATTCATTGAGATCGTGCATCTAGAAGTGGAGTTATAAGCGTTCAAAGTATAGCCCAACCCACCTCCAAGCCACGGCAGCAACTGGGCGGTTAGCAGAGCGCGCGTAAAGAAGAAGCGTATCACCTTTTTTGGGTTCAGGGTATCTCGTAGTCGAGCCGTCTCGACTAGAGCCTTCTTACTTGTTTTACCTTAAATTTGTAAGCAAAGGGCCAAGACAGGATATTTAGACTCTGTTCCAAATTTGGAACATATACTCGTGTATGCTCCCGAATTATAAAGTGTAAACATTTCCCCGATCCGCCTACTAGGGCCGTGGCAAGTCGGGGATGGGGTGTGCTATACTTTAGACGTTTATAACTCCATTCCTAAATGGACAATCTTCATGAAACTTTCAGAATATATTAATGGCATTAAAATGTGTCTATTTGCCAATTTTCAACTCTCTAGTATTTAAATTGCGTTTTTTGCATATTATTAGCGAGTGGGGGGAGTTGGCATGCAAAATCTAATTGAAAAAAAAAAAAAATTGCAAAATCTGCGTATCCATAATATCTAACTAAATATATAAATTTAAAGTCTCTAGCTCAAACGGTGTAGAAGTTATGCCCAAAAAACTTTAAAAAAAAATGGCAATGAATTTTCGATTTTGTATCGATAATTTGAAAATGGGATGAGTTATCAAAAAAAAAAAAAAAAAAAAAAAAACTCGTAATACGTAACTAACATACGAGTATTCATGTTTCAGCTGTCTAGCATTAGTAGTTTCCGAAATCTCTTCATACAGACGGACAGGGCTAGATCAGCCTAGATCAACTGCAACGTCTCCTTCTGCCTGTTACATACATTTTCACAAAAGCATTTTACCCTGAATTCCCCTGAAAAAGCTGTGGCGGAGTTAATGTTATGGTTCTAGGAAGATCGATCAAAAAGTTGTATGTCTACGTCCGTTTGGAGCGTGGCAAATCGGACCTGAATTTATAGTGATTTTTATACCGATTTTAACGATTGTCCATCTAGAAACAGAATTATTAAGAAGTTATGGCAGCAAAACCCACGCGGCGCACCAAGCAAGGCAGAGAGACAGCAAGACGCTTGTAATGCTCACACCCACACATGCCTACAAGCGTAGATCAGCGTGTGTGTGTGCTCGTGCTTTTGCATGTATGTATAGTTTCTTACGCGTGGAGAATCGTAACGAGGCATTCTTGAAATATGATTCGTTCGAAGAAGGGCTCAGGGGATTTCGTAGTCGAGCAGTCTCAACTACAGCTTTCTTACTTGTTAACTCTATTTTTTAGGTAACCAAACTGGACGACATTAGCCCTTTGATTTTTTTGAATCGCACCAAAGCCGCGTTGAACTGCGCAGCCGGCTCAATGCAAGTAAGTGTATTCTGAAACATATACATCTAAGTCGGAATAAATCAATGAAGCCTTTGTTTGCTATAGGTTGATCTCAAATTCAATGATCCCTTTCATGGCATCATTCAGGCTGACTACGATCGCAGCAGCGCTTGCCGCGTTAGTGGAAAAGGCGCACTTAGCTATCGCCTGGAGCTACCTCTCAAGGGCTGTGGAACAATACAGGTATAGACAGAATTAGCTGACAGTTTGGCTGCAGATCAATGTCATGTCTCTTGTCTGTCTTCTATAGAATCCCACACGCGTGTTCACCAACAACATAATTGTACGATTCCATGCCAATTTGGAGATGGATGGCGATGAGATCATCACAATAGTTTGTCGCTATCCACCGCCGGTGCCTTCACTGCCACCCGCACTACCAGCGCCTATGTAAGTGGATAATTAGTTGAGTATCCGTTTATATTTTGAACAATTTCTTATTCTTGTTGCTCTTTGTAGTTTAAATCCTATTGCCACGGGCTCTGTACTCCAGCCCCCATTGAAGGGCATTCAGATTTTAATGATCATTTGCGCTATCATGTTCCTGACCCTGTTGCTGTTGGGTCTGGCAGTGTCCTACTACTGTTTGCGCAGCCGTCCCATACCGGTTGTGCGACGTCTGCCCATGAGCATGGGCAGCGGCTCAGAGATCACGAAGCTGAGCGGCAGTAGCGCAGGAAATATCAGTGCATTCGAGGGCGTGAAGATACCTCGTGCTCATGCGGCTCTCCAAGCCGTGTATAGCTCGTCGGGTAGCGAAGGCGCCTTGATACCTTCGGACTATCCTAGTGAATCACATTCGGAAATTGAGGAGATTGACACGCGGTCACTGCCGTTTAGCTCTGCGGGCAGCTTCGAGAATCGAGCATTTGTGCAGGAGACGTCCAGTATTTACAGTGACCACTATGCTCCAGCTCAGGAAATCCCTGCGGCCAACGCTGCGATGTCCACGGTGATGCGACAAACTGCTTTGGTACAGGAGCCGTTGGCTGGCTCGCCCAAGTTTGATGTTCAGGTGAGAGTAAAGAAATCGCCACCGCCCATCCCATCACCCGTCACTTCCGATACGGAAAGCATGGCAACGCTCAGGGGAGATCGCAACAATTTGTCAACTATTATGGAAGGCTACGAAGATCGGGAGAGTGTGATGACTATGGACTCCTTGCCGCCGCAGGTAGAGACGATGCAGTCACATTTTACGTACGTGCCTGAACTACATCCGGCTCCGCAAATGCCACAGCTACAACCGGCCCCGTTGGTAACCGAGCCCAAGTTCTCCGTGTATACGCGCACCCACCATGAGGTTGTCGATGGCCGTCCAGAAACCTGGTCTGACTACACCGACGGACCGGAGCCGAGTGAGATTACCGACGTGTCTTTCGAGGCACCCGAGCGGGTGCTCGCCCATGATACTAGCCGGTCAGTGGAGTCGATGCACTACTACGAGGACGAGTATGTGGCAGCGGAGCCAGCGGTGCTTACGCCGCCGCCACTACCTGTAACATCCCACACTGTGGACGATATCTATTTGCGTACAGTTACTGAGAAGAAGACTACAGAGGATATTGAAAGTCACAAGCGATGCGTTACCGAGTACAAAATCAAGCCGAAGGCCCCACTACCGCCACCACCGCCGCCGGTGGTTGATCCCACGTTTGATGTGAAGGTGCGTAAATATCCAAGTGAACGCGAGCAGCAACAATGGGAAAACTTCTCGGATATCTCAAGCGCCTCCGGGCTCACACTTACCCCGAAGATGTCTCGCACAGAGCTAAGCTTACCACCAGCTGAACCGCCGGCACAGATTCACGACAACAAACTGAAATTGACTAGTCCTGAGCTAGTTGGGAACATGAAACCTATTGAGCTACCGCCACAGGACAAGGACGTACCCAACTGGGACGTGCTTATACGCATTCTCGAGGAGCCAGAACTATCTGAGATTGGCGATGATACCAGTTCTATCCACAATATCAGCTACGATGACAGAGCCAAGTGGAAGGAGATCATTACAACTCAATCGTCGTTGCGGACAATGTTGACTGAGGCGGTGGTGCGGGAGGACTTCGAGCGCATTCGCCAAGACACACGCTATGAGCGCATGTTCGAACCGCAAACCTGGGACGTCATTATACGCATCCTAGCACCACCCAGTGATGACGAAACCGACGTCGAAATGCGCGCACCCAAACGCGGCAAGAAGGCGCCTCCGCAGCCGTGGGATACCCGGTCCAGGCGCAGCTCACTGCCAACGCTGTACGAGTACGACAGCGATGGTGGCTCCAGCGTGCGAACCATACGCAATGATCCAGTTATGCCATTGCACGGCGGTCCTTTGGCTGGCCCTGGCCCCTTCAATACGCAGCGATCGCGCAGAAGTTCACGCACCTCATACCAGACGGATCACAACGACTTCCGGTCCATGTCCGAGGTGACTGTCGATTTCGGCAGACCACAAGCGGATAATCTGGACAATGTGAGCGATGCCAGCTCGTATTACCATATGCAGTACTACGATGATGAGGATAGACGCTCCTTCCATCGCTCAATCAGCCATCCATCGCTGGCTCGCTCGGCCAGTGAATTCACTGAGCACTGGATAGCTCCCGACGACGTAGAGGTTTCCTCCCCCGAGGGCACTCCCCGCGCTTACAGAGCACGTCAAGTGAGTTTTAACTATTTCCTTTAATTTGCATTACTCAAATCTTTTCATTTGACGTTTGCAGCCAGTGGCGCCAGCTCAGCACGTAGCGGGCCAGCCCGAGGAGCGCATTGTCTCCCAGACGCAAAGCGAATATGTCGAGACTCATCGCAGTGTCTTCCAATCAGAAAAACAACGGCCAGCGCCAAGTCGCAAATGGTAGATGCTTAGTTTCGCTTTATTGCTAATCAAGTCAATTTTATCTTTTTTATTTTATTTTTAATATATATACATATATACACTTTTTTTTTTAAAGAACCAAACTCACAAGCAGCAAAATATGTAACGGGAAGCGGTATCAGAGTAGTAGTTTGTTTTGCTTATAATCAATTTGAATCTTGGATTAGTCGAATGGATGAACTTTCCCGATTAATAACTAACTTATCATAGAAAAGAAATGACACAATGCACACCGCACCTATATATATATATATATATATATATATATATATATATATATATATATATATATATATTACTAATTAAAGTGCCAATAAGAATTGCCTGACAAAAGATTCACAAATTGTTTTGCCACGTAAACAATTTTTTAACCAACTCTAAGCTCCATGCTGTTTATAGCTATACTAAATATTCTATATATATCTTCAGCTTGTTTTAGACATTATGCTGCTTTTATATATATAAAATTGGGCCAAACTTTAGCTATTTGTATTCTACTGCCGCAAAACAAGAGTACTGAGGACATATAAACAATTATTCAGTTGTGTTGTTGATAGCTTACAGACTTTTAAAAGTATTACTAAAAATAGCTAGAAATACAAATAATAAATAGAATTTCTTATTCAGGTGATGGAATATTAAGATAAACGACTTCTCTATTTGAACATGAATTTGCAACAATAGTAAATACTTTTGGGGACTTCAGATAATTATAGTAATATATACATATGCATATATTGTATGTATGTATGTACATATATGCGTAAATATATAAATTTTAATAAAAAATAAATTTCAGTTAATCCGTCCAAGATTATCATATTATGATTTCAACAATGAACAAGACATAATCATTTTCTCATCGGAAGAATCGAAGACAGAATAGGTCGATAAAGGATTGTAGTAGAAAACTTTGAATGTAGTTAATTTTGCGGTTTAATTACTTAATGAATGAAATAATTTCAATATCACTCTATTAGTTGCAAATTATATAAGAAAATTGAATTATTCATACATAGTTAGGATCAGATGTCAGATAGATCTATAACATAACTATATAGAATTATGTGAATATCTGTGACCTTTCTAATGCAAGGGTAAATAATACGAACAAAAATAATTAATTTTGTAAGTAAGTTATCTTACCACAAAATGAAATCACTATCCATTTAAGCAAACAAAATGCTGATTTTTCAACGTACATAGATTACTATTTATCCTAACAGAAACGTCTGTAATCAAAGTAAGACAATAAAATAAAATAAACAACAAATAAATAAAAAAAAAAAAAAAAACCTACTAACAAATTGCCTATTTGTTTTTATTAAAGCCGTGTCTCCGAGACAACTTGTAAGTAGTTCAAATATCAATCGGAGCAACAAACTCAAATCTTTAACAAGTAAGAAGGCTCTAGTCGAGACGGCTCGACTACGAGTTCCCCTGAACCCTGCAAAAAAAGATGATACTCTTCTTCTTTACGCACTCATAGGCGCGCGCTCTGCTAACCGCGCAGTTGCTGGGGTGGCTTGGGGGTGGGTTGGGCTATACTTTGAACACTTATAACTCCATTTCTAGATGCATGATCTTGATGAAATTTTCAGAATAGATTAATGGTTTTGTTAAAAGTATGTAACAGACAGAAGGAGGCCTGGCAGACCCCATAAAGTATATATATTATTAATCAGGGTGACGAGCTGAATCGATATACATAGTCATGTATACCTCGTATACTTCCAGAGTTATCAATACAAGCAATTATCGACAATCAGTCTGCAAGACTTCTGCATATATGTATATAGGTACTAATTTAATACAATTTTGGCTTTTGTCAGATTTTGGATTCCGGCCCCCGATTCCCCCTACACCTCCAAAGGTGTAGAGACATGCAGTTTGGTTTAGCATATAGATATGAATATCATATTCATAATCTCAACATATCAACACGATTGTCCGTCTAGAAACAGAATTATGAATCAAAGAAGTTATGGCAGCAAAACCAACGCGGCCCAGCAGCAAAGGCAGCGAGAACGCAAGACGCCTGCAATGCTTACACACATACAGGCGTACAAGCGAGTGTTTGTGCTCGTGTTTTTGGATGTATAGTTTCTTGCGCGTGGAGAATCGAAACGAAGCATTCTTGGAATATGATTCGTTCGAAGAAGGGCTCAGGGGATTTCGTAGTCGAGCAGTCTCGACTACAGCTTTCTTACTTGTTAGACTCTGTTCCCAAAAAGGGAAAGCGAGTCTATTGCGTTTGTGCAATGTCCGTCTTGGTGTCCGTCCGTCTGTCCCTAGAAACGCAATATTTTTCGGCGCTATTAGAGCTAGAGACTTGAAATTTGGAACATATACTCCCGAATTATAAAGTGTAAAAATTTTCCCGATCCGCTCACTAGGGGCGTGGAAAATCGGAAAACTCTTCAGTCCATAGGCCAGAAATCATACCAGATGATAAGCTAGAGAGTTGAAATTTGGAATGTATACTCGCGGTGACAATTCAAGTTCGAAAAGCTATGGCGGATATATCTACGCATCCAGGAGGCGTGGCAAACCGCAAAAGTTTATATCTCCTACAGTTTTAGAGCTAGAAGCTTGAAGATTGGATGGTTCAGTTACTAATGTCCTCCTCTATCGATGACCCAAAAATAATTTTTCATCCTTTTTGGAGCCGTGGCATAACGAAATATACCCTATAATTTGTGTATTTTTTGAGTGTAAGCAACCAAATTTTGCAGTTATGTTAGCCTCGGCTCTTTCTAAGAACTGCTTATAATAGCTCAGTAGTAATTGCTAAGATGGCAAAAAGCATTTTAACATAAATATAAAAATATTAATGAATTTAAAAAAAATATAATTTATAAGTTTTCGATTAATAAACAAAAAGTTTCCAGCGGGATTCGAACCCAGGTCATTTAAAAATAACATTTAATCGTTAGCTAAACCTAAATAAATTCACAGCTGATCAGCAGCTTGTGACGCAACAAAACAATACAATCGCAATTCTTGGAATATGTATACACACTTGGATGTGTATACACTTACAAACAGCTGTTTACACATGCATACATACATATATGCATACATAGAAAAACTGCTTGCCACGCAGCGTGGCAAATCGGAAAAGCAGTTTCTAGAGCTTAAATGCACAATTCATATGCGTATGTTTATAAATATCTTATTATCAATTGGCGCTGACAACAAGCATTTTATAATAAATATAATATAAAATACACAATATTAAAAAAAAAAAATTTTAAATTTTTGGAAAAGAGTTCAATGTGGGATTCAAAGTCACGCACCTCCGTCCGGCTTGCATATCGCTTACCACCAGCGCCACTGCCTCGACCTGTGTTATGTTGACTAAAACCAAATAAGGCACTGCTAGAGCGCCTTTTGACAAAACTAAAGTAACGATCGAATTCAGTCACAATTCAATTGCCGAAATATTATTTCGTTTATTAAATGTTTATTTAATAAATAAACGGCACCTACAGGAACAGAGTCTCTCTCAGTTAGTTGCGACTATGTGTATATGTGGTCAACTGGCAGCTAAACTGCAATTGCAATAACTGAAAATTATCTGTTATCTTGTCTTATCATTTAAGTGTCTGCGCAGTCAGTATTGAGTTACACCACTAACCATACAACACATAGACTGGACAACTGGAACAAATTAATGTGCACACTTATTTTTAACCCCCCTGTTGCGGGGTTTGGGGGGGGGAGCTGTGCCCGCGGGGGGGGGGGCGGCCGGCCGCTCCGCCCCCTCCTCCCCTCCGTCTAAATGAAAACGAGCCAGTGGCCGCGGGGGGGGAGGGCTGCGGTGAGTGGGGGGATGTTGTGGGTCCATCCCGGCACTTTGGGGGGGGGTGCGTGGGGGGGGGCAGCCGGGGGGGGATGGTGGGGTGGGGATGGGGGGGTGTTGGGGGGGGGGGGGGAGGGGGGGGGGGGTAGGTTGGTGTGGTTGTGGGGTATGGGGAGGGGGTGTGTGGTCAATGAGATTTTTGTATGATTTAGATATGTTATTTAAGATATAATAATTTTAATTATTTGAATATATGATATATAAATTAATATAATATTATATTTATGTTAGTGTTTATATTGGATTTTTAATGTTTTAATAGAGAAATATGGAAAATATGAAAGAGTAACGTGGCAGTAGTAAGTGGGGACAGGCACGAGGGTGAGTGGGATGGGGGGGGGGGGGGACCAGGAAAGGGCAGGCGGATTCACGAGCATGATAGATAGTATTGGGGGTGGGAGGACGGAAGCGGAGAGGGGCGGGTAGGAGGAGATAGGGGAGGGGGGGGGAGGGGGGGCGGACGGGGGGAAGGGGAGAACAGATACGCAACATAAAGGGAGTGGAGAGGTGGGTGGTGTGAATATGGTTATTAATTTATGATCGAATCAATTGTAATGAGGGGAGGGGAAGGGTCGGGAAGGGAGGGAGAGGGGGGTTGGAGCGGGGTGGTAGGGGTGAGTAAGGTGAAGAGAAGGGAAGGTTACACTTCCTGGCATTTTTGTATATACCGAACTATTTGGTTTTAATTCAACTACAATGAACAACACTTCATTATACATACATTCTCAAAAATATGTTAAATTGCTCAGTAAAAAAATAAAAAAGGGAAAAAGGCAAAATATTTTGTAAAAAGCCAGAATTCCCGCTGCCCGCTGTTTTGCAATTGGATTTTTTTTTAAAGCCAGATTTGACGGGAAAAAGCTTATTTAGCCACACTGGTACTAATGTACCATCAATTTCGTATTTGTTTGGCTTTGGCTCTACTGGCTGGGGCAGACAAAATATGATACAAAGAATTCATTGCGCTACAAGTTCTTAACCGGTATGGCAATGCTTTCATATTTTTACTTTACTCCCCTCTCTCTTTTTTTCTCTCTATCTCTCTCTTAATCGATAGATTTAGACGCTTATAACTCCATTCCTAGATGGATGATCTTCATGAAACTTTCAGTATATATTAATGGCATCTAAATGTGTGTATTTGCCAAATTTCAAGTAGTATTTGAAATGCGTTTTTTGCATATTGGTGGCGAGGGGGACGAAGCATCCAAAATCTAAAAATTATGGAAGCGCGTATTCATAATATCTATCTAAATATATAAGCATTTTAAGTCTCTGGCTCAAACGGTGTAGACGTTATGCCTAAAAAACGAAAAAAGGGGAAACGATTTTTCGAAAAACAAAACAAACTCGTACTGCGTAACTAACACACGAGTATTCATGTGAAATTTCAGCACTCTAGCTTTTGTAGTTTCCGAAATCTTGACGTTCATACGGAGGGAGGGACGGACAGGGCTAGATCAACTTATTTTTTGATGCTGATCAGGAATATATATACTGTTACATACATTTTCACAAAACCATTATACCCTAAATTCCCATTTTAAATGGGCTCAGGGTATAATGAAATTGTGTTCACATCAAAAGTGCTTCCCAAAACTAAACAAAAAGAAGTACCCTTGTTTGTACATTGACACCCACTCTACAATTTCACCATTTGATCATTTGGGTTGCCACATAATTATGAGCCACAAAATTCGATGCAGATAAAATTTAAGTGCACGGCTATAGATTGCGTAGATCAAATAAATGTTGAAGTGCTTCCAAAGCATTTAAATTTTATTGGAACAAACACTCCTGAGAATAATATCATTATTATGGCTTTTCCCAAAATTCCAATTTATCGATAAGAAATCGAAAATTCATTTACTTTTTTTTACGTTTTTCGAGCATAACTTCTACCACGAACCATACGGTTGGTGGTTGTATGGTTAAAGTTACAACACATACATAGGAAACTGGACAACTAAAACAAATTTTTTTCACGCACCAGAATATTAGAGAATTGCCGCTCAACTTCGTATTTGTTCGGTTTAGGCAATTCAAGCTCGGGCAATCAAAATTTGATGACGATTTCATTGCGCTGCCAGCGCTCAACCGTTTGATGTTACTGTAGTATGATCAAATAATAAGAAACCAAAATTCACTGAAAAATACTATTTAAGTTTGATTTGCGCCTTTAAATGATCAGAAAAATACTGTACTCTACAAAAATCGTTATAAAGAAACTTGTTTAAGGCCAAAATAAGCTTTATGAAATTTGAAAAAAGCTAGATTTCAAGCTATGAGCGTTTTAACCACTTTCTAAGCTATTTCATTTTTAAATAAGCTAGATCTAAGTAAGAGTATGCCGAAATCTTAAACGACTTAGCAATGCTCATGCAAAACTTTAGTGTTTTCGCGAACATTTTTGGGAAGGGTATGAAAGTATTTCTGTGACTCTGTGCGGAACTACTCTTGCTAGCTGCGCAATTCAGTAGTTTGTCTATTTTGTATGGTTTGAATTGTAGAGTGACTGTCAAATAGGCCATTACGGCTTGCAGCAGTCATTTTGGAAATAATGAGTATATGGTGTATTCTGACATTTGTCAATAAATATGAATTTCCAGATCGATTTTAATCGTTTATAACCCGTTCAAAAATGTTTTGGGCCCTATGTTCCTAAATTAATTATAGCCATTTTTATTTATTAAACATGTATAAGAATATATGCATATGAATGCATAAACATGCATGCCATATGCATGGGGGAAGTAGATTTGAAAGTTTAAGACTGTTCTCGCATTCTAAGACCGAGGTCCACAACAACAACGAACTGCAAATGGTCGGCCCTACAATTGCTACAGGCAGCAATAGTTTCGCGCATACATATGTACATATACATACATGTGGTTAGAGCACCAGTGATGCCAATTTGTCCTTGTTCCGGACAGATCTGTCCTGTTGTTAAGCGCTTTGTCCGGAATAAATATCAAACATCCCCTATCCGGAAATCTGTCCTTTTTTTGTGAATGCGAATCGTGTTCATATTTTCCCAGTTGGTTGGTTGTTTTCCCAGCAAAATTTTATTAAATAACATTGCAGAGCAGTTTAACAGAACTTTAGCATAAAATATACTAAATTGTGTACCGATATTTGGTTAAGAACAGCGCCAAAATGAGTATAACAGTGATAAATTGATAGTGTAGGAGGTTTATATGTATTATCGATATCGTTTCTTGCTGGCTACAGCAGCCAGATTTCAAGTAGTGGATAGCCCGGGATGAGAACGACAATAATAAGGCGTACTGCAAATACTACAAATGCAGTAAAAATTGCAAAATTTACGAAATTCGTGCACATATGGCGCCAAAAAAGCATATGCAAAACGCATCGTGTTTTGCCCAACAAAAAATAAAATATGCTTTAAGCCTTCGGAATGTCCCCAAATTTGTCGCCAGGACGCCTCATTAGCTATGTTCATAGCGCAGCATTGTGCGATTGAGACTGTGGATAACCTCACGGAATTGTGCAAAGAGTGCTTGGCGCGTGTTGGATCCATGGCGACATACGAGGCCAGGGAAGAGGAAAATGATAACATAATTGTCAATGCCTTGAAATAGTTATAATAAAAAAGAAAAAAAAATACAAATTAAAAAAAATGTTTTTGTCCTGTTTTCTGTCCTCTTTTCGTAGATTTTCTGCCTTTTTTCCCGTATTTTACGGACAGTTTTGCCTTTAAAAAAAAAAAATGTCAAAAAATAAGTGCGCACATTAATTTGTTCCAGTTGTCCAGTCTATGTGTTGTATGGTTAGTGGTGATACAATCAAATTTCTTCTTATAAAACATCGAAAATATCGAATAGCGCCACTATCGATAGTTTCCCAGATCAGATTCATCAATCCCTGTACATGGAGTTGCCAGCAGGTAATATTTATTTGGCGCAATGTGCGACGCAATACGGAGCGACGCAATACGGAGCGACGCAATACGGAGCGACGCAAAACGGAGTGTAAAAAAGAGTGATGCTGAAATTAGCGCCAAATTCAAATGACGATTATAACCTTTAGTAAAACAAATTGGGAACAAATATTTATTTTTTGCGTTATTGACAAAAAATATAATTTTAATTATTACAATTGATTTATATGATAACAATAATAAATAATAATGAACACTTTAGCTCTTATATCTTCGGATATCGACTTTTCCCGTCACCCTGATCAAGAATATATATACTTTATGTGGTCTGCAGCGCCTGTTACACACTTTTAACAAAACCATTATACCCCGATTTCCCATTTTCAATGGGCTCAGGATATAAAAACGAGTTTTGAATTACTCAACATCAGCTGGATTGAAACCTTCAACTCTCAGACAATACGTCGTGCACCTCTTCTAACATTTGTTCTCCTATTTCACAGCTTACTGCAAAATCAGCAACTATTTCATCGCTAGTGCACCATTTAACTAACAAACACAATTCAAACTCCTTTTCAATCGCAATTGTGATTCTCAGAATATTCTAGCATAATAATTTAACTGAACTCATGAGACTTTCATATGATCTACATATGTACATACATATGTATGTATGTATGTATTTTACTGAATATTAAAAATGGGCAATTAATTCGTAATATACGCTCAAAAGGAAACTTGATCAAATTTGAAGTCGAAATTCCAAGTCCAAAAGTCCGAAAGTACAAAATTAACAAGAATCAAAATGAATAGTATTTGAAATGCATCTTTTTTATACACTGAGCCCATTGAAAATGGGAAATCAGGGTATAATGGTTTTGTTAAAAGTATGTAACAGGCAGAAGGAGGCGTGGCAGACCCCATTAAGTATATATATTCTTGATCAGGGTGACGAGAAAAGTTGATATAGCCATGTCCGTCTTTCCGTCCGTCCGTCCGTATGTATGAACGCGTCGATTTCCGAAGATACAAAAGCTAGAGAGTTCATTCTTTTTGTGTTAGGTCCGTATATTGCGCGCGCAGTTACTTGTTTAGATATTTGGTGGTGGTGGGGTGAAGTGGGGACTGGAATCCAAAATCTGACAAAAATCGAAATTGTATTAAATTAGTATCTATATATATGCAAAAGACTTGGAGACGATAACTCAAAAGATGAATTAGCTAGAATTTTATAACTGGTTCCAGATTGAAATTCGTTTATCGATAACTTTGCAGAATATACAAGTTATCGAATTTCTGAAACAAACTGTCTCGTAGTTGAATGCACTTGTTTATATTTGGTGGTGGTGGGGTGAAGTGGGGACTGGAATCCAAAATCTGACAAAAATCGAAATTGTATTAAATTAGTATCTATATATATGCAAAAGACTTGGAGACGATAACTCTAAAGATGAATTAGCTAGAATTTTATAACTGGTTCCCGATAAATTCGTTTATCGATAACTTTGCAAATATACAAGTTATCGAATTTCTGAAACAAACTCGTACTGCGCGCGCAATATACGGACCTAACACAAAAAGAATGAACTCTCTAGCTTTTGTATCTTCGGAAATCGACGCGTTCATACATACGGACGGACGGACGGAAAGACGGACATGGCTATATCAACTTTTCTCGTCACCCTGATCAAGAATATATATACTTAATGGGGTCTCCTTCTGCCTGTTACATACATTTAACAAAACCATTATACCCTGATTTCTCATTTTCAATGTTCTTGGGGTATAAAAACATTGCGTAAATATACTTAAAGAATGAACATTTTTATTTAAAATTTAAATATCTAAACAGCTGCATATAGAATTTTGTTATTTCATAAAAATCTGAGTACAGTTAGCAAATTCATGCATGTCAACATTAAAGCCCTATAGTATATTGACATAGTGACAGTTTACTATCTCTCTCTCTCTCTCTCTCTCTCTCTATATATATATATATATATATATATATATATGTATAATGTCGTATATATACATATAAAGCAATCCAATACAAAACGCAATCATGTACATACATAACGCAATCATATAAACATAAATGCACATGAGATTCGATCGGTTGGCCACTTTACGTGCTCAAGAACTCCTACGTCAGCACTTTGCTGCTATGAGAAGCAGTGGTTGCCTTTTGTACAGTTGTATATATGTATCTCAACATATACACATGCGACATACTCTAAACATATACACATACTACCATATCATCCCGTTCTGCTGCTGATCTCAGTGACAGAACGCTATGTTATGCTTTATATATTTAGGCTCAGCTCTTTTTTGAAGTTGAATAAAAATCAATTCTTGAGCGACATTCAAACGGAGCTGATGGTCCAGACACACATTCGTTTAAAAGAAGCTTGACTTGCCAAACTATCCCTAGTTGTTTTCTGCGATCCACTACCCATCTTTGTTGGTATCGAAATAAATATCATCAGTTCATAGGTAAGAAAATAATTATTCTGGTAACTTTTAATGTATTTCCCTTCTTTTAGCAACGCAAGTTCGTAAGAGTTTCGTTTTGAGTGCATCAGGCTCATCTCTCTCTCTTCTTCTCGAAATTGATTCGAGATGATTCGATAAAATCTAAATTGTATAAACACAATTTTTAAAGTGGGATTATAGAAGAGATAGTGGAAATTGAATTAAAAAAAAAAAAAAAAAAAAAAAAACCGTGTATTGTATTATCAAATGCTCTTGAAAAGTTGAAAAAAAAAATTTTAATTTAAAAAATTCTAAAATCTAATTCGAAATATACATATATTTGTAATAAGAAAATAAGAATGATAAATTCATCAGTAAAAGCAACAGCACAGTGTAATCCGTCACATGCATTATACAAATCAAGCAATTCTGAAACTATCTGTTTATTTGCGCTCAACGAAATTTAAAAAAAAAAATAACCACCGTTACGTAAACTTTACAAAATTGTTGTGGGAAAGAGGTTAAGAGTGACTATGGAAAAAGAAAGCAAAAAATGCACTTTAAAAAATATAATAATAATATAAAAAAATAAATAAAATTAAAAAACCAAATATCTAATTAAAAAAATAAACAAGTTATGGAAATCTAATTTGTAATATAAATGTATAATATTTAATATAAAAGGAAGAAATATATAATTGCAATTATCAGGAATATTAAACGGAGCTAATGGGCCGGATAAACATTCGTATAAAAGAAGCGTGACTTGCAAAATGATCTCTCATTCTATAATGAGAACCAACTACCCAACTTTGTCGGCATCGAAGTCTGTATCACCATTCCGTCTTTAATTTTTTTTTTTTTTATAAGCAAGGTAAGAAATTAATTATTCTGGTAACCTTTAATGTAATTTCCATTTTCTAGCAATGAAAGCTCATAAGAGTTTCGTATCGACCGCATTTATTTCATTTTTAACAAGGGAGATGATTCGATTCAACCTAAATTGTCTATAAGGCAATTTCCACAATGTGGGATTTATTAATAACAGCAACAGTGGAAATGAAAAAAAAAAAAAATAAATACCTAATTTTGAAAAATTATAAAAAATAATAATAATGCAAGAAAAAGTCTATAGAAAAAAAACAAGGTTCAGAAATCTAATTATAAATATAAATTGGTAATTTTTACTATAAAAAAAATATATATATATATATATAATAATATATATATATATATATATATATATATATATATATATATATATATATATATATATATATATATATATATATATATATTATGTATATAAGAACAATACGAAAACCACGAGAAAAGGCCTTTCATCGCTGGAAAAAAACTGTAAGTGCTTGATTCCCATTAGCTCCCTCTGCCAATGAAAAATTACAGAATCCCTTTTTTCCTTGTTAATAATTATTCCTTAAAAAAAAGTACAGAACATTTAAATTATTAATAGTATCACCAACCCAATTCACAGCCATGAAATGGTCAGTGATACTATTGAATGTATGACAAAATAGAATGTGTTAATTGAAAATTATCAGTATTTGAAAAATTTTAAAATATATAAAAAATGTTTATAACATATGATATACGGCAGAAATTTATATAAATAATAAGAAAACGCGATCGTAGTTCCAACCAGAGTCTAGGTTTTATATTGAAGCATTAGCTTTAGCGTTTTCCAAACAAACCTTTCCGAGCGTTGTAATTTCTTGCTCGATCAGGTGTATTCGCTGCTTGTCGGCATATGTAAAGCCCAGTCTGGATATAGGTGCATCATCATTTAGTTTGAAAGATGCGAACGTACTGTCAGTCCGGTCCTTTGTTTCTTATCGCTAGCACCGCTTAGTAATGATGTGATCTCTCTGAACTATAGGCGGCCATTAGTTTGTCAATTCTTCCTGATAGTAAGATTCCTCTTGTATTCGTGCTATCAATTTTTGACTTTACAGCGTCGGCTTTTCAACAGTTGAGAAACGATTAAATGCTAATTTACTACTGTCGAATTCAAAAGATTCTGTTCTGCCAGGATGACATTTTCTCTAAATGTCTCAATGTCATAATCAATTTTTATTAATTTTGCATTCAAATCAGCAAGTGAAGTTAAGTCTTTTGGTACGTTTATTTAAATATATTGCCTGATGCCAATATTGTTCATTAACTTTCTATAGTACACTATAATGTTTCAAAGTTTTATCAATGCATTTATATGGTATATTATATATGACTTCTCACATTTTTTTTTTTTTTTTTTTTTGTAGTTGCTAATTCTTTTTTACCATTATACTGCATTCCATATTATTTCACTACTTCATTCTATATTATTTTTGAATGGAGCCTGTTCCCAGTATGGGATACTCTATACTGCCAATGGTAAATAGTACAAATGTAAATGTATTTTATGTTTTTTTTTTTTAAACATAAAGTCGACTTCATATACTTTGCTGTTTCTGCTTATGTAACTTTTATAACTTTAGCTTTAGCTTTGTTTATTTTATATTGTCAATAGAAATTTAGAGTTAAGATTATCAACAAGATCCACAACGATAAAATATCAACAATTTTTACATTTTTGATCACATTTGCTGAATTGTCTTTAGATTGACTATCTCCCAAAACAACCCACTAGACGATTCCTATTTATTAATTTATATTTCTAGTTCTATTATGTTTAATTATATAATGTTGAATGCATTCATGCGTAAATTACATATATTTTTTGTTTTTTAATTTCTTGATATTTATTTATCTGTTATCGCTTCACCCGAGGTTCCCTGGGGGTTATTATATGCAGCGTGACGTGCATATTACATGATACATACATATATCTGTTGTTTTAGAGTTATTATGACTACTCACAATGGGTTGGTTGCCTTGATCGGATACTTGTAGGTGAACAAAGTCCAACTGTCCGAAATAGAAATCGGCTAACTCATATTTACTTTATCACTTTTAAAGCGTTTTTATTTTATTTATTTATTTATTTTTTTAATTGATTTAAACTTTATCCAAGTCACTACCACTGCTCAAATATCTCTTCCTTAAGGTTGTTTTGTAAATCAAATAAGATTTGAAGAGTAAATGTCTGCACATGAATAAAATTAAAATAATATTCTGTGACTGCAAAAATGGCATTCGATTGCAAAATTTTTTTTATATTATTATTTTGGGTGTTTTGGGGGGGGCCTTGGGGCTTTTTTCTTCCATTTTTAAATATAAATTTGCTCTATATATTTATATTATTATATTTAAAAGTGTATAAGAAAACAAAAAAAAAATTTTAAAAATATAAAAAAAAAAATAATATATATATATATTTTTTTTTTTTTTTTTTTTTTTTTTTTTTTTTTTTTTTTTTTTTTTTTTTTTTTTTTTTTTTTTTTTTTTTTTTTTTTTTTTTTTTTTTTTTTTTTTTTTTTTTTTTTTTGGGGGGAAAAAAAATAAGAGAGGGGGGGTGATTATTTTTTGGGAGATAATGGTGTGTTATAAAATGCATTGGTTGTATTGCATTGCAACATTGCAATGTTATGTTTTTAATAAAAGCCTAACAGTGGTTAGTATTTCTTAAGCAGCGTTTTAACATTTCGGCTTAAGTTAGAGATTCTTAAAATACAGGCAAATTTGCCCGTTTGTGATTCTTCCCACCAGAGCGAAGGTGACCATTACTTCCTGTAGATGCTCTGTCTAGCGTTTTCGGTCAGCTTCGCCCTTTGTAGCCTTGATCATGTACTTGATCAACCGTCTTTACTGTAGTAATTTTATCCTTTTCGGGTGGGCGCGGTCCATCGGTGGGGCACACCTATAATATTCCTTGGAGCGTTGGTGCCTCCCTTTGCATAGCGGGTGCAAAATTTTCAATGTCGCTCATGTGTTAGTTTTATTGTTGGTTCTGTGCTGCTGCTGCTGCTTCTGCTTCTGCTGCCGCTGCTGCTGCTGCAGCTGCTGCTGTTGCTGTTGCAGCTGCTGCTGCAACTCTTTTTGGGGGTGTGCGTACCACAGTCATCAAAATTATAAGATTGCACCAGGATGATTTTACCACGTAACCGGCGCCTTCTCCGCCGAAGTAGTTATTGATATTATATATACTCCGTGCAGGTCTTCTATATGCAGTGCCTCCATTTTTTGTTATTTTAGTTGATATTTCTGTATGAGTAGTACATGAAGCGCTGAGTTCCTAGCAACTCCTTGAGGTGATCGAATTTCTAAGTTGGGGGACTGTTGCTTTTGTATGACTTACTATCTATGCCAGTTCGTTAAGGTATTCCTCCACAAATTCCAGTAATCACTCAGTTTGAATCCTACTCCGTTGCTGATGCAACTGATGTTGGTAGATTATTGAAGATTGCGACTCTGCATTGAGCTTAGGCTGAATACATAAAGATCTCGTATATTGAACTCTTAAGTAATGAAATGAGACAATATATATATATATATATATATATATATATATATATATCGTAATACTCTTTTTTTTTTAGCTTTATGCTTGTCTAACATTATTCTAGTTCTTTTAGAAGCTATTTCTAGTCTAAACTTTTCTTCCTTAGCGTAATCGTCCATGTTATATAGTGGTTCTATTCTAGTTGTTTTATTAAAATCTATGAACTCTCTTGGTAATTTGCCAAAAAATAATCCATATGGACAATATCCATGAGAGTCCGAGGGTGATGTGTTGAATAAATATATGAAATATTGCATCCAAACATCCCAGTCGATTTTGTCTGCTGATATGTATGAACGAACGTATTCATCGAATGTTCGATGACTTCGTTCTATTGTCCCTAAGGTTTGGTGATGATGTGCTGTAGACGTTATGTTGTCTATTTTCAGATATTTGCACAAATCACTTATAATTGAGTTTTTATATTCTGTTCCCATGTCCGTAATGAACGTATTCATTGGACCGTACTTCAGAATAAAACTTTCAAATATTGCCTTGGCAACAGTTGTTGCACTTTTATTCGGAATTGGAATGGATACTAAGTATTTTGTTAAATCACATATTAACGTAACTGCGTATTCATTTCCATTTTCCGATCGAGGCAGTGGACCTATAGTGTCTACTATCACTCTATCAAAGGCATGTATTGGTGATTCTGTAACTGTCATTGGGGTCTTTATTCTTGTTGTTACTTTTGATTTAAGGCATTTTGGACATTTTTTAATGTACTCTTTAATATGACGTGTCATATTTTTCCAATAATAATGTCTTTTTACTTTGGCTAAAGTTTTTGTAATGCCTGTATGACCTCCTACTCATGGTTGTAGACAATATTGCTTCTTTTTCTTTTTCATTATTTATTTGGGTCACCGGCTTGAGTAGCGCTACTCTTAAATTCTTTAATATTTTTTTGCCCATTTTTTTTAAAGGTATTTATTGAATTTAATTCAAATATCTTTTCGCACGGTGCCACTTTGAGTTGGCTGATTTCTGAGTATACCGGCTTTTGATTCAAGCCTTTGGAAGAACTGACCTAAGTCGAGAATTCCATTGGTATACAAATCGCTAACTTCAATTCTTGCTACAACATTTTTCCCTTGTTTCAATAAACATATGGAATCTGTTATGCGCAAGGTGACTACTTTTCGTACCTCGTCATTTTTGATGACTTCGTATACGTTGGGCTTAGAAGCTTTTTCAAGACTTTGCCTTGGCAATAGCTTTTGTTTATTTTGTGCGCAGAAATTGTTTTGTCTACTTTGTTGCCTGGTAGTGACTTTCAGGACTTTTCTATTCATTTCTATTAGGTCGGATATTGCTATCCTTGATAGAGCGTCTGCCACAAAATTGTCTTTTCCTTTCAGATACTCAACAGTGAAGTCGTATTCTTCTAATTCAAGTCTCATTCTTGTTAATTTAGAACTAGGATTTGTCATTGAAAACAAATAAGTTAATGGTCTGTGATCTGTTTTTACTGTAAAATGTTTGCCATAAATATATGGTGTAAAGTATGTAATTGCCCAGTGGATTGCTGCTAATTCTTGTTCTGTTGTTGATTTGTTGCTTTCACCTTTGGTGAATGGGCGTGAAGCATATGCAACTGGGAGTTGTTTATCTCCATAATTTTGTGTTAGTACAGCTCCACATGCGTATTTGCTTGCATCTGTAATTATGCAAAATTCTTTATTGAAATCGGGGTATTTCAGTAAAGTGGGCTCAATTAAAGATTTCTTTAAGTATTCGAATGCATGTTGGCATTCCTCAGACCATTGAAAGTTGACATTCTTTTTACATAATCTAGTTATGTGCCGTGAATGTTCAGCGAAGTTTTTAATAAAACGTCTATAATAATTGCAGAATGCAATGAATCTTCTTGCGCTGTCGGCGTCCGTGGGGACTGGGTATTTTTCTATGACATCATATTTTTTGCCATCTGGTAAAATACCATTATCAGTACACTTGTGACCTAAGAATGTCACTTCGTGCATGAAGAAAGAGCATTTTTCTGGATGTAATTTAAGATTGTGTTTTCTGCACAGGTCAAAAACATCTTTTAAGTTTCTGATCATGTGTTTTTCAGAACAACCGATGACAATTAAGTCATCCATGTACAAGAACGCTTGTGAAGGGTTTAATCCAGAGAAAGCTATTGTCATCATTCTTTGAAAAGAATTTGGCGCTATTTTTAAACCGTAAGGTAATCGTGTAAAACGATGTGAACCGTTGCTGGTTGAAAAGGACGTTACATTTCTAGAGTGGTTTTCCAACTCTATTTGATGAAATCCAGACATTAAGTCTAGGCATGAAAAATATTTTGCTCTTCCAAGCTGATCCAGAATATCATCGATTCTTAGAAGTGTGAATTTATCGGAAATTAGCTTTTTATTAATTTGACGATAGTCTATTACTAATCGCCATCGCTTTTTATCTGAGCCTGGTACCAGTAATATTGGACTATTGTATTCGGAAATTGATGGTTCTATTATAAAAATTGCTTCCTCAATTTCCCGGTTTGGAATCAGAACATTATGTTCTTTTGAAACTATATTAATTTGACGGACTACTTCAGCACGAGCTGGAAGTATTGTGGCATTATTATCACCTTTACCAATACCTGATATTTGAGTTGAAATATTGTTGTTAATATTTTTAAATATATCAATATTTTCTTTTAAAATTGATATATCTGCACCAGTATCTACTAACAGTGTATATATTGTTCCTGTACTTTCATTATTAATTTTTATAAAGATATTAAAATTAGTTTTTATGCAGCGCAGTGCATTTTTAAATTAATAAAAAAAATTGGTGGGCGTCCTTGGAAACGCTGTCGGTCCTAAGTTTGTTGCTGCTGCTGTTGTCGTTGTTGCTGGCTGCTGCTGTTGTCCGGGGCCTATGAGCTCAGGCGTTGCCGGCGCTGGTCATCGCACAGGCTGTTTATGATGTGAATGAGTATGGAAGGGAGTTTTGGGATGGTTTTGGGATTTTGTTTAGTGGAGGTTGAATGATTTTAGTATTTTTATGTTTGTATATGTGAGAGAGTGGAAATGGTTTGTTTTGTAGAAGTATTTGAAATGGTAAGTTGTTGAGTTTGAGTGTGAAGGGGTGGAGGTTGGTGAAATAAATTAAAGTGGTGTTTTTAGATGATATAAAAAATTATGAAATAAAATTTTTAATATTTTATGTATGTTTGTTTTTATTATTTGTTATTATAATGTTATTTTTATTTATTTGAATTTATAGGAAGATATTTATTATAATTATGATGTTTATTTTTAATAAGATTTATTTATGATATATATATGTTGTTATTTTGATATATAGTATTTATTATTTTTTATTTTTTAAATTATTTAGTTTTATATGTATTTAATTATATTTATTTTTTAGATAGTATATATTGTATATGGTTTTATATTATATATATTAAATTGTTGGTAAATTATTTGTTTTAAAATATAAATAGGAAGTAATTATGGAGAGGGGGGAAAGAAAAGAAAGAAGAAGAATAGTTTTATAAGATAATAAGAGGTATGTATTATTGAGAGTTATGAGGTTTATTGTTAATGTTGGTGGTGGTGTGGGTAGATGTTATATTTTGATAAATATTTGATAGATATTTATAATGAATTATATTTGTTATATGTAATGAAGTTTATGGAGTATAGAATAAAGATAAAAATTGTAGGAAGTGTTGGTTTTTTGGAGGTTGGATTTGAGGTTAGAGGTTGTTTGTTGTTTGATGGAGGGATAGTGTTTGGAGTTTGGGTTGTTTTATTGGAGTTTTTGTGTTTGTTTTTTAGTGTTGGTTTTTGATTTTGTTGTTAGTTATTGAGTTATTAAATATGTTTTGATTGGAGGTTTGTGTGCGATATGATTGTTTGGATGTTGGATTTAGAAGTTAGTTTTTTTTTTTGTTTTTTTAGGGTCCGGGTTGAGTAGGTATTTATGTTTATATTTTATTGCTTTGTTTATTATTAGGAAATGTTAAAGATATTTTAGGTGTTTTGAGTTGGTGATTTTGTTTATACGGTTACTTTGTTTGGAAATTGATAAGTTAGGATTTTGGTTATAAATTGTAATTTTTGGTTTTTTATGTTTTAATAGGTTTTTTGAGGTTTTTAGTATTGTATTGTTTTGATTATATAGTTGGGTTTGAGTTTTATAGGTTGTAGGATTATTTTTTTATGCGGGATTTTGTTTTTTGATATTAGTAGTGATTTTTTTTTGTTTTTTTGTAGATTTTATGGTTTTTTGATACGTGTAATGATTGTTTTTTTTTATTGATGTGAATGTATTTTTAGTATAGTGGTTTAGATGGATTGATTTGAGATAGATATATTAGGTTGTGATTGTTTTGATGTAGGTTTTATATATGGTGAATGTTATTGAGTGTTTGGTATTGTAGTTGTAATTTTATTTTTTTGGTTTGAGGTATGTGGGAGTGGAGTGTTTGGTTTTGAGTAGTGGTGTTATTGGTAGTTATTATAAGATTTTGGTGAGTGGGATATTGTAGTGAGGTTTGAGTTTTGTTTTTATATTGGATGATTTGGTTTGTTTGAAGGAATTTTTTATATTTGTTTGTGTTGATATTGGGAATTTTGTTAAGTGTTATTGATGTTGAGTTGGTGTGATTGTGTGGGTGGGTATTATATGAATTATTTTTGTATGGAGTATTTTTTTGTGTTTATGAAGAAGTATATGTAATAATTTTTGGATGTATTAGATTGTATTTTAATTTTGTTGTTAGTTTTTGTATGTTTTTGGAATATATATTATTTATAGGATGTTGTGAGGTTTGATAGAGATGTTAGTTTTTTTGATGATTAGGCGTATTTTTAGAAGGGTATGTGAGGATAGAGATTGTGTTGAATGAGTTATTTGATTTTTGAGTTTTTGATGAGTTGAATTGTAGGATGAAATATTTTGTCGTGAGTTGATAATATATTTTTGGGAGTGGAATTTATGGAAATATTTTTTATTATTTGACGATAGTATTATATCGCATTTTTTTGTTAGACTGGTGATGATTTTTTAGGGACAAGTATATGGGTATTTATTGATAAGATTGTTCGAATTGTTGTGATAATTTTTGTTTTGTTTTGTTGATGTGTGGGTTTTTTTTTTGTGTATGGTTTTTTTTATTGTTTTTGTTTATAAAAGTTATTCGTGTGATTGGTTGATTAACGATATATTTGTTTGGGTGTAATTGCGAGTGTGATTTGATTGTGGAGGAAAGTTTTTTTAGTTGAGATTAAGATGTTTATTTTTTTAGTTTTATTTTAGTTTAGTGATTCAAACGTAAATTTTTTGTATGATATTGATTTTATTTGTTGTTTTGTAGTTTATAAAAGTTTAGGTGTTGTTGGTATTTGTATGTAATACATGTGATTTCTTGATTTGGATCATACACTGTCTTTATTGAGTTTAGATCGATTTTTCAAATAACTTGGGATCTTGCTGGCAGAAGTATTGAGTTGTTGCCAGAACTGTATGTTATTGGAACATAAATTGGAAAATTTAGGTTATTGGGTCTAATAATAAGCCAATCTTCGGACGGCTTGAAGTCTAATTGACAGTTGTATTTTTTTATGAAATCGATTCCTAATATGCCATCACAAGGAATAGCGAATTGTAGATCTACGATATGAAAATCGTGTTGGAGTATGTATTTAGTGGTCTGTATCTCAATAGAAGTTAACCCCTTGGATTTGGTTACTTTTGACTTATTCTTTTATGTTATAATATAATTGCTTTCGATGTCATGAAAGACATCCAAATTTTTTTACTACTGAAATTTGGCTGTGTTATAAAAAGACAATTTTTTTCTGTAGGCAATGGTTGAATGATACAAATATGTTTGATGAGATTAATTGTATGACCCTTGTTTACTGTTGAATTTAAAGGGGTTTCGAGTTTTCCGATGTGTTTTGGTTTGATATTGTGGTTTTTTGTTGTGGCCTCGATTCGAGCTGCCGGCTTTGAGTTTTCTATATTGGCCTCGTATTATTGTTATTATAATATTATTATATTATTGTTATTGTAATTATTGTAGTTGCGACCGCGAAAATTACCTTTATGATTTCCGCGTCCGCGGTTTCCGCCGCGCTGTGATTATTATTGTAGTATAGGACAGTGTTTTGCTGCCCGGTTGCCTCTGTGCAACAATTTACAAATTTAGAGACGGCTATTCTTATTGTTAAAGGTACCAGATTGCTGATAAGTTTTACTTATTATTGTGCATTTGTAGTCATTGCTTTGACGCATGCTGAGTAGAATAACTTCGGTACCTCTAGAGATAAGCCATTTTTTATATGTTTACATTTTTGTCTTGCTCAACCTCTTGGATGTTTGGTTAGAGTTTTGTTGCGTTGTGTATGTTCATCAGCTTTGCTGACAATACCTGTACAGTTTCGCCTTTGATATTGATTTTTATTTAGAAATGATTTCAGTATTGTTTTTTTATTTCTACTAAATTTCTAGCGACACCTTTTAGCCTTGATTTTATTATCGAAACTGCTAATTCTCGTGTTCGCTTTTATTAATTCAATATTTGCATGCTCTAAAACTTTGCAAATTTTCAGCTCTACCGTCAAAAGCTGGTATAAGCTTACTTGCTGTATTATGATTCAATATTTGTCTGTGCCATTGTGGTTTGTTATCTGGTTTATTTCTATTATATTGAAGAGTATCAGAATCTGTAGAACTATCAGATCTGGCATCAAAACAGCTGGAACAGTAAGATTATTTAAATCCTGTTCTTCTATTTTAAGATTTTCGGTTAGCTCTTCCGACTCTATTTGGTCAGTGTTAGTTGTTCTTTCGATTGTGGTTCATCACCAGTTTCAATCGATAAAGAAGTGTTAAGTATGGTTGGTACCAATATATCTAATTGAACTTTAGTTTATGGATACTAAATTAGATCGTAGTCTGATCAAAAATTTTGATACTTGTGACCAATGATTTTGATTTAATTTTTCTCTCTGGCCATGTATTAGTATACGTGCTTCATTAAAGCAATATACTAATATTCCTACATGTTTTTTATTGTATTCCCTTGAATCGGCCTGTTTTGTGTAAGTGACTTATTGATTTATCAAAGTCAACTTTTATGTTATTTATTTCTTTATATAAATCATTCCATTCCATTATTTGTGGACATGGAGTGTTTCTCTACTCTATCTATTTCCTTATTGTTCTGAGTCTAGCCATACTTTTAGTTAATGCAAAAACTTTATATTTGTATTTCTATTTATTTTAATTTTGTTATTTTTTTTTTACACATTAATTTTGCGCTTCTTTTTTTTTTTAAATTTGTTTATATCTTGTCCAAGTCATTTGCTTGGCTCATAAATCTTTTCTTTAAACATTTGTTATGCAATTTATATAATTTGTAAATACAATTCGCGCTCATTATAACAACAATTATTATTAATAATATTTTGATTAATTCTAGGTCAGCGCTGTTTGTCTCTACTTTATTAATGACATTGGCTGTAGAGTCTACTGTTTTTACGTCTACTAAACCCATTTTGTGAGTTTTTTATGTATACTTTCAAAATCTTGTCTTTACTAATTTTCAACAGACTTACTAATTCTGTTGTCGTTCATAAAAAGTTTTACATTTATCTGCCTATTGGTTCGTATAGCGTTACAGGCTATACTTCTAATCGGCAGAAGTGTTTCCGCTCAATTTTGACAATTTAGTTATTAATTAATTAGTTTTTATGCAGCGCAGTGCATTTTTAAAATTAATAAAAAAAGTTTTGTGGGCGTCCTTGGAAACGCTGTCGGTCCCAAGTTTGTTGCTGGCTGCTGCTGTTGTCGTTGTTGCTGCTGCTGTGGAGGTAACGTTCTGTTCCATCGATGTGTAAAAGGCGGCCTCCTCACTTGTTTCTTCGTGCTGCTGCTGTTGTCCGGGGCCTATGAGCTCAGGCGTTGCCGGTGCTGGTCATCGCACAGGCTGTTTTACCGCTGCATGTGCCAATGCAGTATGGACTCCAGACTCCCTCGCAGTCCTTTGGGCACTCCTTGGTTCTCTTGGGTATTTCTTGTTTAGCTGGAGGTTGAATGATTTTAGTATTTTTTATGTTCTGTATATGTGAGAGAGTGGAATATGGCTTTGATTTATATTTTGCAAGTATTCTCGCAAATGGTCAAGCTCTGCTTGTAGCTTTTGAGCTGTTGACCAGGCTGGTGGAGGTTGTTGCGTATATAATTGCCAATTTAGGCTGGCTACCCTTTTTTTTATTTTATTCCTCACACCGCCTCTTTTGTTTGCCATATTCGCAGTCTACTCACTCAGAATTTTCCTTGTCCATTGTTCATTCGTTCAGCATATACATCCAAAGATGATCCTTTTAAATTCGGGCGCTGTTGTTATACATCCAACGATGATCCTTTGAATCCTGGCGTTGTTGTTGATGATTTTTTCCTCGCAGGCTTGTGACTATGTCACGGTCGCCATGTAATAATGTAAAACATTTATTTTCGTTTATTTGCGTTTATTTCGAGGAGGCAGCAGTGTTGTATCCGTTCCGTTGTATCTGACCTTAAACATTCTACATTAATTCTAAATAAGCCTAAGTCTCTGGCTGCGATACATAAGGTTTGTGCAGCCGAAAGAGACGGTTATGTATATTTCTTATTCTTTATTATTCTTTAGTATTCTTTAAGTACTCTTGGTACAGTGGATATTCAATATGTATGCATTGTGATGTTTTAATAATGAACACATAGAGCTTCTGCTCAGTTTAGTTGTCAGATTCATAATGATTCTTTATTTCGAAAAATATATGGTCTTAGGCTAAGTACATTATTTGTACATTATTACTGAGTGGACAGAGTTGTTGTACCTGTCCACGACTATGGGAATTAACTCTTTAACCTTCAACGTTGGGTTATCTTTCTTTAGACACCTGTATATTTCAAGGAATGTTGAGTGAAATCTTTCTATATGCCCTTTAACCTCACTTCTCTGCGTAGGGGTGTGATAAACTTGTACACCCAAAGACTGCAAGTAATTTAGAACTGTTGGGCAAAGTAAACCCCTATCATTATCCGACACGAGTATTTTCGGTGCCGTAAAACAATGAAGCAACTCCATCAACCTCTCACGCAAGTGGATTGCTGACCTGGATTCGATAGGAAAAAGCTTTGCGAACTTAGAGAATTTGTCTATACAACTCAAAAACTTTAACTTTTCTAGCATGAACAAATCTACATGCAAAATTTCGCACGGATATGCAGGAATTGGGGTTGGCTGTAATTCTGGTTTATTCGGGTGCCTATCGTATTTATCTGTCTTGCAGACCTGACAAGAAAAAACCTGTGCCCAGACACGGCTTGCCATTTTAGGGAAGTAGAATTGCTCGAGAATCTGAATTTGCATTTCTTTGCAGTTCCTGTGTGCCCTAGAATGTTCGTTGCTTATTATCCTAAAAATCTCCTCGTCGTCATTCACATCCGCAACCACTCGTTGAGTTATGCAAATTTTATACTTAGTGAACGATTTCAAGTAGCAACGCTGTAAAGACTGTAAGTATGCTTCGGGCATCTTGATACCGTTTATTATCAACGGCTTCAAATAAGTCCTAAGACAGCTTTCCAAATCTGGCGTTGAAGTGTCGCCAATTGGTATCAAATGGCGAGTATACCCAACGAGCGGTACCTCGCAAACGTATTCTGACCTATCTGGGTCAAATATCAACTGATTTCTGTAAACGTTGAGTGGAACCTCGACGTGGTGAATTAAGTTGGATGCATCTTGAAGGGCACTATGGACCGTTGCCATTGAATCAAAACTATGTTCCGATGCCGCTGCCACATTTGAACCCAGATGATTAACGTGCGATGCGATCCTGGTAACTGCGTCGGCTACGACCTTAGATTTTCCCGGGTTATAGATCAACTCGCAGTTATATTCTTCTATGCGCGCCTTCTAACGTTTCAACTTTGCATTGTAAATTTTATTGCCTAATGCAAACGTCTAAGGTTGGTGATCCGTGTATATCTTAATAGATGTTGCGCCATAGAGATAAGAACGAAGGTTATCTAATGCCCAGACAACTGCGAGCATTTCCTTCTCATTGGTGGCGTAATTTTCTTCCGTTTGATTTAACGAACGGGAGATATACGCTATAGGTCGATCCTTGTTACCGTCTTTCTGCGAGAGCACGGCGCCAATGGCATAGTTAAAAGCGTCAGTGGTTAATTGGAAGGGTTTGTCGAAATCGGGAAATGCTAACACCTCCGATGACGAGAGAATGGTCTTCAAATCCTCAAAGGCCTGTAAACCCTGTTCATCGAGTTCAATCGGTATTTTCTTCGACTGAGAAGCTTTAACCCTTGAGTTTTCTGCCCGAGTGAGATTAGTCAAAGGTTTTGCGACCTTCGCATAATCCTGAATAAACTTTCGATAATATGAAGTCATGCCTAGGAAACTTTTGAGTTCCTTCACAGTGGTGGGTGGTTTCATAGCTCTAATGGCTTCCACTTTCTTACCGTCCGCCCGAATTCCGTCTGCCGTAACTATGTACCCTAAAAATTCTACCTGCGAATGCAGGAAGTGTGATTTTTCTAAATACACCTGCAACCTTGCATTCCTTAACTTGTCGATTACTGCCCTAAGGTTCTTCCAAAGGCTTTCATAGTCCTTGCTAAAGACTATGATGTCGTCTATGTAGACGTAGCAAATCCTGCCAATGTGTTCTCTTAGCACATCGTCAATCATCCTTTGGAAAACTGACGGGGCGTTTTTCAACCCAAAAGGAAGACGAAGGTATTCATACTTTCCATTCAGAGTAGAAAAAGCAGTTTTCTGGATGTCAGATTCTTTCATGTGAATCTGATGAAACCCCGACGTTAAGTCGAGCGTTGTGAAGAGTTTTGCCTTACCCAGGCTAGACAATGTTGACGTTATGTCGGGTATAGGATATGTATCGGAAATGGTGACCGCATTAAGGCGTTTGAAGTCTACCACCATTCGATATTGCTTTTCCCCGTTGGGTTTGGGCTTCTTTGGCACAATCCAGACTGGAGAGTTGTATGGGCTGTTAGAGGGCCTAATTATACCATCGCGTAATAGTTCTTCGACTTGGCGCTCTACCTCTCTCCTCATGCTAGGTAGGTTCTGACGTGCTCGTGCGAATTTCCGCCTTTACACTCGTCTCCGCAGCCTCGCCAGGCGAGAGTGGTTCAAAGATTTTGGAGTATTCGTCAAGTAAAGCGTTAAGCGTCTCCTTGACGACCTCTGGATGCTCTATACCAAGAAAGTTTATGTCACGTGAAACTTTTGCTAATAAGGGTATTTTAATTTCGGGCGAGATTACCAGGACGTCATTACTTCTATCAATCAAAGCTTTTAATGTTTTTAGGGTATCATCACCTATGATACCATCGAATGATTCTAAGCCCGGGAGTACAAAGAATGTGATCAAAGTGTTGTTGCCAACTGGTTGAAAAAAACGGCCAGTAAGGCAGTGGGTAATTTTGATATTACCAGCGGCAGATTGGACCTGAAACGGAGTTTTGATGGGGGTGCTACCATCGGCTATTTTGGGGCTAATAATACTCACAGTGTGGTGAGTCTAGTGGCCCCGGGCAGTCCGCTGGGCACTGTTTCTTTGTTGTCGTTGTTATCAGCTTCTTTGCTGCTGGAACGTGGGAGACATGTGAGTTAATTACTGTGATTTGTTTTTGTATTTTAGTAGTAGAGGCTGAGCTCTTTTGCCTAAGTTTCTGCTGAATCGACTCGATGTTGTCGAGTTCAGCTTGTAACTTATTGCCTTTCTCCCAACTTATATTTGTGTTGGGGGCAATTAGCAGCTTAAGGAGTTCAGCTTTTTTTTCTTTTAGCCTTTTATTTACTCCGCTGCGCTTATTTTTCGGCATGGCTTTCACCTCTACTTACTCAGTATGTTCCATGTTCCGTCTTCGTGCTCATATATATATATTTTTTTTTTATGTGTGTTGAAAATAAGAGATTCTGGTGCCAGTGTCAGAGTTTTGTTGGCCAGTTGACGATCCTGCCAGGAGTTGTTCTTCTGTTGATTTAATTTATGTTCACTTCACTCTTCAGTCACATGTTCGTGGCACTTATCACGGTCGCCATGTAGTGTGAGGTATAAACGATATTAGGAAAAATGACAACAAGAGCTTCCGCTCGGCTTTAACGTTGTTTCAATAATAATTCTTTATTTCTTTGAATATATCGTCTTAGCCTAAGTACTTTATTTGTATATAAAAGAGTTCTGCCGCTGAGCGCAGCGACAGAGCGGGAGAGCATAGTATGCTTATATATGTATATATGTATGTATATGCATAGGGCATATACATACGGCATGTACTTTAGGCATGCGGCAAAATGCAGACGCGGCATATCTCGCGCTGCCGGTCAGTCACATATAAGTGGCTACGATCAGCCACAATTATTATGCTCGATATGTATATTTATGCATAGCGACAAAGTGTTACTATGTGCGCATGTAGTATACACTATCATGCACTGAGCATATGACGCATTTATATGTAGAATACTCTACATTGCGTCGGGTATTATTATTATGTTATTAAACATACTACAGTGCCCTTCTTGTCTACTACCCATATTGGGTTATTGTAGGGAGAGACTGACTTTTGAATTATATCATTTTTTAGCAGATCTTTGATTTCTTTATTAACGAAATCAGCTGCTCCCATTGGATATGAGTAAAGCTTGGCATAGATCGGTTGCTCATCTTTGGTCCTAATGGTAGCCACGACTGATGTGTTATACGGCAACGCCTCGTCTGGGTCTGCAAAGGCCTTTTGTCTGGCCCTTAGCATTTTCAAAAAGGAACTTCTAGCTAATGGGGATGCCTCTGCACAGTCTACATTTGTGAAATTTACATTTTTGCACGTGTGGAAGGTGATTTGTTCGACCGCCGTGCCCCATTTAAGCTGTCCTGAAGCTAGACAAAGCGAAGCAGCTGCCTGTTTTAGCAGGTCAAGGCCTACAATCCCATCAAAAGTTGACAAGTCCGGCAGAATAAAAAAGGTTGCCTTTAACCCAAACATTGTAACAAAGCATTTGTGTGTAATTTGTGTCTCGCCGTGAATGGAATGAATTTTGAAGGGGAACTCTACAGAGTGGACGCCTTTTAACCCTTCATGTGGCCGAATGAAATTCTTGGCCGCGCCCGTGTCTATGAGGAATCGCATGTGAGTCCCTGCAATTCTTCGTCTGATGACGGGTAGCAGGGATTTACTGATAAAAATATTAGGGCATCAGAGTCATAACTTGCATCGTCATTGATTTGTGCCGCTGCGCTAGAGGCGGCATCAGCGTACGCCTCTGCACCCTGTCCCGCGCCTTGCGTGACGTGATTCAATCTTTGCTGATTTCTCTGACCGCCTGTGCGGTCGGATGCGGGGTTCTTCCTATTCGCGTAAGCAGGGGCCTGAGTCGGCTGCAAAACCCTTGAGAAGGAAGGATCGACCTCCATGGGCACCGGTGCGCCATTATTATTGTGCTGCCTGCCGCTTCGTTGGTCAGTCTGCACTGGGGCCTTGCTTTGCTTGCTAAAGTGTGGATTCTTGGTACCGCTAGCTTGTGTTTCGGCTTGTTGCGAATGCCTCTCCTGTTGGTGACCCTGCGCTTTTGCATGCGGCTTGCGCTCTTTGTCCTCTAGACTTCTTGCGAAATTAGCCGCGAATGTGTACCTTTCATGATTTGACACTTCTTGCGCGAGAGCTAGCGCTGAAGGCAAGTCTCTGGGCTTTGCTGCAAAGAGACCCGATATGAACAACCGCAACGCATCGTCGCGGAATTTTTCACATAGGCCCCTTGCTAAAGCCGGCTCATATGACATGTTAACTTTGTTAGTGAGAAGAGCGAGTTTCTTCTCTACCTCGTCGTAATATTGAAGCAGGGACAAGCCACCTTGCCTCAAGGTACCTAATTCCTGTTCAATGACATGAATTGGTCTCTTGTCACTGTATGTGAAATCTAGGCGATTTATTATCGCATCAAAATTCAATACAGTACCAAATGAGGCCAGCACTGAGTCTGCGGGGCCCCTGATCTTGCTTCTTATAATGATAACAGCCTGGTAATGACGAGAACTGCCATTATATGGTCTGAAGATCTCGTAAGCGGCTAATGCTGCCTGCCTCCAAGATACATAAGCTTCCTGTACTCCTGCTAACTCAGGTAAACATTTGACGGCATCTAGTGGCTCGTCACAGCGAATGTCGTTTCTAATTCCTATAGCAGCATATGCTACTACTTGTGGGGCGGCAACGTTTGCTGCTGCTATTTGTTGAGCCAACTTATTAATTCTTTGAGTCAATGCTCGCTCCCTCTGCTCGTTTGTAGCGGCCTATTCAGCTAAAGCATTGCTGACAGCCGACCTTATTATTTCCCTAAGCTGATCTGGATCCATTTTACCTAATGGTGGGGGAACTGCAGGGAGAAGTCTTGTAGGCGAATCTGAGTCGCTAGACTGCTTGCGAGGTCTTCTATATTGGCTGGACTGTGACATGCGCAGGCCAGTAGCCGCGAAAAGCAAAACGGAGCGCCAAAAGATGGATCGAATTACGTCGCAGCTCTGAACCTGTATGTATTGTTTTAGCACAATTTTAGACACATAGAAAGTAACACAAAGTAATTTTGTTAACGATCTGGATGATAAATTGTTTCAACTAAAATTCTCAAAGCAGTCACTCTCACGTGTTTCAGAAGCCTGGTTCAGATTATTGTTATTAAATATGATCTGTTGCAATATAAAATACTCACAAGTACTAACTAATTTTTATAAAAAATTAAAACTTTTGTATTTGAAGAAAAATTTTGGCTTGAGTATCCACTTACATGATTCAACTAACACAAAAAAATTTCTTTATAAGGTTGGTCACTCGCAGCTCCCGCGCTGCTGTCTTAATTGCTGTTGGTTGTTGCAGCTCCTGTGCTGCTGTTTTAGTTGTTATTGTTTGTGGAGTCCGACCACTAGTTGGACGCCAATTAATGTCCTTCGGTCCTGTTGCGGGTGAAGATTAGGTTGAGAGGCGAACTGTGCCTCTTATTGCTGGCCTCGGGCTCAGACAATAAAACAAGTTATTTAACGGCCAAGTGCCGGAGTGAATATTTATTTAAGCGTCTTATTGGAAGAGCGCTGTATTCCAACCTAAACTCTTAATACACAGAATATTTCACTTAAGCTAAGCCAAAACTCGCATCACGCCACAATGTCATGGTCGGCAAGCCGACTCAGCAAATCTTTGGCGATAACGGAAACTCTGCCAGCAAAACAAAAGTGTCCGGTTACCGTCGCTGACCATTGCAGCTATAGCGCGCTGATACAACTTATGTAATGTCGCGATTGCGAGGGCTGTTTCTTAACTTATGAAGCACGCGATAGCGAGGGTTGATTATAAACTTATGAAATATCCTATATTAAGTGTTATTTGTTAACTTATATATAGAAGATGGTTCGTCTCCGCTGATTTTTCTTGGCATCAGCTGGTCGTCGCCGGTTGGCTTCGCTGATGCTCCCTCGTTGGCGTAAAAGACGGCTTGCCTTTCATGCTTGTTTACTTGTTGATGCCTTCAATGTGCACGTGTACTCACAATATGGTGAGTACAGAGGTCCAGGACAGTCTGCTGGACACTCTGGTTTCTTCTTGGGCAGCTGTTTTTCTTTGGGTGGAACAGTTTCACCAATGTCTGTTGTTTTTATATTTGAGTGAGTGGGAGTAATTTTGTTTGGCTTTTCACTTTTAAGAGTTGATTTTAAAAAGTCAAGCTCTTCTTGCATTTTTTTGGCTGTTGCCCATGGGGGAGGTGTGTTGTTTGAGTATAGCAGTCACTTTACATGTGCTATTCTCTTTTTATCCTTGGTAGGTTTTTTTGTTTTTGTTTTTTTTTTTTTTTTTTTTTTTTTTTTTTTTTTTTTTTTTTTTTTTTTGGTGTGGGTTGGTTTTTTTTTTTTATTTTATTTTGCACTCCCCCTCTGCTTGCCATACTCTCACTACTCACTCAGTCTTTATCTTTTCCCACGCTGCCGTTGTTGTTGCTTGTTCAATTAAATTGCATTCCAGTTATTATATATTATAATTCTGTAGTTATGTCCGAAGATTATAGATGTTTCGTGACACTGTCACGGTCGCCATGTAGATAGCTTCTCAATAAATGCAAAGAGCTTCCGCTCTGGTTGGTGGTTTGATTATGAATAATTCTTTTATTTCAAAATGTATATAATCTTAAGCTAAATACAATATGTGTATATAAAGAGTTCTGCCGCTGAGCACAGCGATGAAGAATTGTGGTCTAACATGACCTCTAACAAAGTGGGATATCCTGGTGTGTCTAACGTAGATATTGAATTGTTCATTCAATTATTAAACTGATTAACTAAAAAGATTTTGTGTGGTATTTGGTTTATTCATTTATTTTTTTTTTTTTTTATATATTCTAAAATGATTCATTGAACATTATTTTTGTTCTTTGGCAACATCAACCAAAAGAATCTTAATAATCATTTTTCTGATTCTTTTTTTTTTTTTTTTTTTTTTTTTTTTTTTTTTTTGTGAATTTAAAATGTTTCTTATCTTATATACAACTTTTTTTTTTTGCATTAAATGTTTTCTTGTTTTCGATTTATTTATTTTTTTTTTACTTATTATTATTTCCTATTCGATAAGAGATCTCGGAGAGGTATGGGGATAATTTATTTTTGGAAATAAAATTTTGGGGGGGGGGGGGGGGCTTTGGTGTGGGGTTTTTTTTTGGGGGTGGTGTGGGGGTTTTATTTTGTTTTGCGGTAGGGTTTTTTTTTTTTTTTTTTTATTATTTTTTTTTTTTGGTTTAATTTTTTGTTTTTTTTTTTTTTTTTCAACGCAGTGATCTTCCTGGCTAATAGTTGTGTGGCTTTACGGGCCATACGCTAGACCGGGCAACGCAATTGTCGCTCAGTTTTACAATTTTTTTCTTATTAATAAATTATGCATCGCAGTGCATTTTAAGATTAATAAAATTAATTAATATTATGTTGTACGCTCTATGTAGCGTTGTCGGATCCACGTTGTGTGCTCATTGTAGCACTGTCGGATCCTTTGGCACAGCTTGTTGCGCTGGCGGGGCCGGTGCTGGTCGCACAGGTCGTTGTTGTTCCTTGGCACAGCTTGTTGCGCTGGCGGGGCCGGTGCTGGTCGCACAGGCTGTTGAAGCGCCGGTGTTGGTCCTTTTTATGCAAGAGTACTCGCAGTGTGGCGAGTCCAGTGGCCCCGGGCAGTCCGCTGGGCACTGTTTCCTTGCTGTCGTTGTTATTACCTTTTTTTTTGTTGGCACGTGGGAGACATATGAGTTATTTGATTTTATCTGTTTTTGTATTTTAATAGTAGAGGCTGAGCTTTCTTGCCTAAGTTTCTGCTGAATCGACTCGATGTTGTCGAGTTCAGCTTGTAACTTATTGCCTTTCTCCCAACTTATATTTGTGTTGGGGGCAAATAGCAGCTTAAGGAGTTCAGCTTTTCTTTCTTTTAGCCTCTGTCTTACTCCGCTGCGCTTATTCTTTGGCATTGCTCTACACCTCTACTTACTCAGTATGCTCGATGTTCCTTGTGCTGATTTGATGATGCTTCTTAACATCCTCGGTGTTGTGTAACATTATGGTGCACGAGGAAAAACCGTTGTTTTAGTTTTTGATTACTTTTTTTTTTTCACCTACATGTTCGTGACACTTGTCACGGTCGCCATGTAATAACTTTCGCTAATATAATTACGAACGAGCTTCTGCTCGGTTTAGTTGTAGCTTTGATAATGATTCTTTATTTTCAAAAATATATGGTCTTAGGCTAGGTACATTATTTGTATATAAAAGAGTTCTGCCGCTGAGCGCAGCGACAGAGCGGGAGAGCGTAGTATGCTTATATATGTATATATGTATGTATATGCATAGGGCATATACATACGGCATGTACTTTAGGCATGCGGCAAACTGCAGACGCGGCATATCTCGCGCTGCCGGTCAGTCACATATAAGTGGCTGATCGTATTTCAATTATTATGCTCGATATGTATATTTATGCATAGCGACAAAGTGTCACTATGTGCGCATGTAGTATACACTATCATGCACTGAGCATATGACGCATTTATATGTAGAATACTCTACATTGCGTCGGGTATTATTATTATGTTATTAAACATACTACACCTGACATTAAGTCAAGGCATGAAAAATATTTTGCTCGTCGAGTTGATCCAAAATATCATCAATTCTTGGGAGTGGAAATTTATCGGACAATAATTTTTATTAATTTGACGATAGTCAATTACTAATCGCCATTTTTTGTTCAGAACCTGGTGATGATTTTTAGGGACAAGTAATAATGGGTATTATATTAGATACAGATTGTTCGACAATTCGTTGTGATCAATTTTAACTGTTTTGTATTTCGTCAATGAGGTGGGTTATAATTTTGGTAATGTTATATCTTTATTAGTTTTTGTTTAAAAGTTATTCGGGATTGGTTCGATTCCAACCGATATATCATTGTATTGGGTGATAAACTTGCGAGCTGTGATTTGAATTGGGAGGAAAGTTTTTAGTTGAGATATACAGACTGTTCTATTTTAATATTAGTTTAATATTCATAGTTAAGGATCAAATAAATTTGTATGACTATGATTTATGGTTATAGTAAAAACATTAGGTGGCAGTTGTAATACCAGATCGATGAATACCTGAAACACACCAATATTCAGTATGTTATTGGAACATAAATTGGAAAATTTATGTTATTGGGTCTAATAATAAGCCAATCTTCGGACGGCTTGAAGTCTAATTGACAGTTGTATTTTTTAATGAAATCGATTCCTAATATGCCATCACAAGGAATAGCGAATTGTAGATCTACGATATGAAAATCTGTTGGAATGTATTTAGTTTGTTAGAAGTTAACCCCTTGGATTTGGTTACTTCTTGACTTATTCCTTTTATGTCTATAATATAATTGCTTTCTATGTCATGAAAGACATCCAAATTTTCTTTAACTACTGAAATGTCTGCGCCTGTGTCTACTAAAAAGACAATTTCTTTTCCTGTAGGCACATGGTTGAATGATACAAATATGTTCTGACTGAGATTAATTGTATGAACCCTTGCACTTCCTACTGTTGAACATTTAAAGGGGTATTCGAGTTTTCCGATGTGTTATTGGTAACTCTGATATTGCCCTGGTTATTATTGTTGTGGCCTCGATTCGAGCTGCCACGGCCTCTTGAGTTTCCTCTATATTGGCCTCGTCCATTATTGTTATTATAATTATTATTATAATTATTGTTATTGTAATTATTGTAGTTGCGACCGCGAAAATTACCTTTATGATTTCCGCGTCCGCGGTTTCCGCCGCGCTGTGAATTATTATTGTAGTATAGGACAGTGTTTTGCTGCCCGGTTGCCTCTGTGCAACAATTTACAAATTTAGAGACGGCCTCATTCATATTGTTAAAGGTACCAGATTGCATGATAAGTTTTACCTTATCTATTGTGCAATTTGTAGTCATTGCTTTGACCGCATGCTGAGTAGAATAACTTCTGGCTACCTCTAGAGATAAGCCATCTTTTATATATGCACCTTCTAACATTTTTGTCATCTGCTCAACCTCTTGGATGTATTGGTTAGCAGTTTTGTTGCGTTGCTGTATGTTCATCAGCTTTGCTGACAATACCTGTACAGTTTCGCCTTTGATATTGATTTTTAATTTAGAAATGATTTCAAGTATTGTTGTTTCATTTCCTACTAAATTTCTAGCGACACCTTTTAGCCTTGATTTTATTATCGAAACTGCTAATTCCTCGTGTTCGCCTTTATTAAATTCAATATTTGCAATGCATCTACAAAACTCTGCAAATTTTCAGCTTTACCGTCAAAAGCTGGTATAAGCTTACTTGCTGTATTAATGAATTCAATATTTGTCTGTGCCATTGTGGTATTGTTATCTGGTTTATTCTCTATTATACTTGAAGGAGTATCAGAATCTGTAGAACTATCCAGATCTGGCATCAAAACAGCTGGAACAGTAAGATTATTTAAATCCTGTTCTTCTATTTTAAGATTTTCGGTTAGCTCTTCCGACTCTATTTGGTCAGTGTTAGCTTGTTCTGTCGATTGTGGTTCATCACCAGTTTCAATCGATAAAGAAGTGTTAAGTATGGTTGGTACCAATATATCTAAATTGTACTTTAGTTTAATGGATACCAAATTAGATCGTAGTCTGATCAAAAATTTTGATACTTGTGACCAATGATTTTGATTTAATCTTTCTCTCTGGCCATGTATAAGTATACGTGCTTCATTAAAGCATTTTACTAATATTTCTACATGATTTTTAATTGTATTCCCTTGAATCGGCCTGTTTTGTGTAAGTGACTTATATGATTTATCAAAGTCAACTTTTATGTTATTTATTTCTTTATATAAATCATTCCATTCCATTATTTGGGGACATGGAGTGTTTCTCTACTCTATCTATTTCCTTAATTGTTCTGAGTCTAGCCATACTTTTAGTTAATGCAAAAACTTTATATTTGTAATTTCATATTTATTTCTAATTTATGTTATTTTTTTTTTTTTATTACAACATTAAATATATTGCGCTTCTTTTTTTTTCAAAATTTGTTTATATCTTGTCCAAGTCATTTGCTTGGCTCATAAATCTTTTCTTTAAACATTTGTTATGCAATTTATATAATTTGTAAATACAATTCGCGCTCATTATAACAACAATTATTATTAATAATATTTTGATTAATTCTAGGTCAGCGCTATTTGTCTCTACTTTATTAATGACATTGGCTGTAGAGTCTACTGTTTTTACGTCTACTAAACCCATTTTTGTGAGTTTTTTATGTATACTTTCAAAATCTTGTACTTTACATAAATTTTCAACAGACTTACTAATTCTGTTGTCGTTCATAAAAAGTTTTACATTTAACTGCCTATTGGTTCGTATAGCGTTACAGGCTATACTTCTAATCGGGCAGAAGTGTTTCCGCTCAATTTTTACAATTTAGTTATTAATTAATTAGTTTTTATGCAGCGCAGTGCATTTTTAAAATTAATAAAAAAAAAATTGGTGGGCGTCCTTGGAAACGCTGTCGGTCCTAAGTTTGTTGCTGCTGCTGCTGACGTTGTTGCTGCTGCTGTTGTCGTTGTTGCTGCTGCTGTTTTCGTTGTTGCTGGCTGCTGCTGTTGTCCGGGGCCTATGAGCTCAGGCGTTGCCGGTGCTGGTCATCGCACAGGCTGTTTTACCGCTGCATGTGCCAATGCAGTATGGACTCCAGACTCCCTCGCAGTCCTTTGGGCACTCCTTGGTTCTCTTGGGTATTTCTTGTTTAGCTGGAGGTTGAATGATTTTAGTATTTTTTATGTTCTGTATATGTGAGAGAGTGGAATATGGCTTTGATTTATATTTTGCAAGTATTCTCGCAAATGGTCAAGCTCTGCTTGTAGCTTTTGAGCTGTTGACCAGGCTGGTGGAGGTTGTTGCGTATATAATTGCCAATTTAGGCTGGCTACCCTTTTTTTTATTTTATTCCTCACACCGCCTCTTTTGTTTGCCATATTCGCAGTCTACTCACTCAGAATTTTCCTTGTCCATTGTTCATTCGTTCAGCATATACATCCAAAGATGATCCTTTTAAATCCTGGCGTTGTTGTTATACATCCAACGATGATCCTTTGAATCCTGGCGTTGTTGTTGATGATTTTTTCCTCGCAGGCTTGTGACTATGTCACGGTCGCCATGTAATGTTTAAGGGTTTTTTAAAAAAGTATTTTTTTATTTATCAGTTTTTGGAGAGACGGCAGTGTTGTCGCTTCCAACGCTTGGTTGTATCTGACCTTAAACATTCTACATTAATTCTAAATAAGCCTAAGTCTCTGGCTGCGATACATAAGGTTTGTGCAGCCGAAAGGGACGGTTATGTATATTTCTTATGTATTATATATCTATATGTTATATACGTATTTATGCTCTCTTAACTGAAGCGATAGTGCATATGCGTACACTTGAGTTCTGTCAAGTGGTCGGCGCGTCTCAGCAGAATGTTGACACTTGCATATTCTGGGAGAGCGCTGACCGAGTCATATTTCGGGTTAAAGACCGGGACTCTGTTTACGTAAACACTGCGACAAGTGTGTACTTGGTTGCTAGTGCATGTCCTAGACCTTCGCTAATATAGGCTCCTTCAAGGGCCTTTGCCAGTTTTTCTACCTCTTGGGTGTACTGGTTAGCGGTCTTGTTTTTCTGTTGAAGATTAAGGAGTTTAGCAGATATTGCTTCTACCGATTCTCCTTTTACTTCTTTCGACAATTGAGCAATTATGTCATCAATTGTGTTTTCTGTACTTATTAGGTTTCTTGTATGCCCTTTTAGTTTTGTTTTAATGAGGCACACCGCTATTTGCTCGTGTTGGCCTCTGAAGTTTTTTAATAGATTCAATGAATCCAAGAAGCTTTGTAGGTTCTCAGGCTTTCCATCAAACTCTGGAACCAGAGATGTGGCTAGTCTGATAAATTCTACTTCTGTTTGGGCCATGTTAACGTTTGTTTCTACTAGTGAATCAGTATTTGTCTCAATGTTGCCTTCGGTGGCATTCATTGGTTTTGATTCAACCACTCCTCTGAATTGATCGGGATCAAATTCAATGGGAAAGTATATGTTAGTAGAGATTTTTAATTTTATATTACGTCTAGCACTAATGCTTTCTAGTCTTGCAATTAGTGAACGTAATGTTTTGATACACTGAGAATTGTGCTCAGTTGTGAGTCTGTGTTTAACTGAAGACGCTAATTCACTTATGTTATTATATTCTGATACCAAAATTGTGATATGGTGAATTAGTGTCTCGACTCGTATTGTCGTATCTTTATTAATGCATTTGTAAGATTTTTCAAAGTTATCTTTATGCGAATTTATTTTGCTAACTATCTGATGCCATTCCATTTTTCAATGGCTCTGCTCATGTATTTCTTTTTTAAGCATTTATTATGCAATTTGTAAATTTTTGAGCAGGCGTTAGCTAATAGTAGGACGACAATTATTATTAGTAGAATTGTTATAAATCTCAGCTCTGGGGCTGATACTTCTACATTATTGATTACATTCGCGGTTGAGTCCGCTACTTTGGAATTGTGGTCCAACATATTTCCTAACAATTCAAAATCTAATGATGGGCCAACTTTTGATATTGAGTTTGTATTCATTGACTTGAAAAACTATGTTTTTTTTTTCTCTCAATATCATATATAATTAAGGAAAAGAATTTTTTTTTTTTTTATATATATGTCCCTTTTTTTTTTTTGATTCATTAATGTTTTAATTAATTAATTGGATTTGTTTTCAATGCATTTTATTTTTTTTTTTTAATTCCCCTTTTTTTTTGTATGTAATTTGATATCCTATTCGATCAACGCAGTGATCTTCCTGGCTAATATTTGTATGGCTTTAGGGGCCATACTTCTACCGGGCAGAAAAGGTTCCGCTCGATTTTACAATTTTGTTAATAAAATTAGGTTTTATGCAGCGCAGTGCATTTTTTTTAAAATAATAAAAAAAAATTTTTTTTTTGGTGGGCGTCCTTGGAAACGCTGTCGGTCCGTGTTGCGTGCTCACTGTAGCACTGTCGGTTCCTTGGCACAGCTTGTTGCGCTGGCGGGGCCGGTGCTGGTCGCACGGGCTGTTGGGCGGCTGGTTGTTTCCGCTGAGGCTCCCTCGTAGGTGCAAAAGACGGCCTGTCTTTCACACTTGTTGTTTACGTTGATGATCTTCCTTCTGATGCATCAGCTGGTCGTCGCCGGTTGGCTTCGCTGATGCTCCCTCGTTGGCGTAAAAGGCGGTTTGCCTTTCACGTTTGTTTACTTCCTGGTGCCTTTGCACGTGTACTCACAATGTGGTGAGTACAGGGGTCCAGCGCAGTCTGCTTGGGAGGTGTATTGTTTGAGTATAGCAGCCACTTTACATGTGCTATTCTCTTTTTTATTTTATTTTGCACTCCCCCTCTGCTTGCCATACTCTCACTACTCACTCAGTCTTTATCTTTTCCCACGCTGCCGTTGTTGTTGCTTGTTCAATTAAATTGCATTCCAGTTATTATATATTATAATTCTGTAGTTATGTCCGAAGATTATAGATGTTTCGTGACACTGTCACGGTCGCCATGTAGATAGCTTCTCAATAAATGCAAAGAGCTTCCGCTCTGGTTGGTGGTTTGATTATGAATAATTCTTTTATTTCAAAATGTATATAATCTTAAGCTAAATACAATATGTGTATATAAAGAGTTCTGCCGCTGAGCACAGCGATGAAGAATTGTGGTCTAACATGACCTCTAACAAAGTGGGATATCCTGGTGTGTCTAACGTAGATATTGAATTGTTCATTCAATTATTAAACTGATTAACTAAAAGGATTTTGTGTGGTATTTGGTTTATTCATTTATTTTTTTTTTTTTTATATATTCTAAAATGATTCATTGAACATTATTTTTGTTCTTTGGCAACATCAACCAAAAGAATCTTAATAATCATTTTTCTGATTCTTTTTTTTTTTTAATTTTTTTTTTTTTTTTTTTTTTGTGAATTTAAAATGTTTCTTATCTTATATACAACTTTTGTTTTTGCATTAAATGTTTTCTTGTTTTCGATTTATTTATTTTTTTTTTACTTATTATTATTTCCTATTCGATCAACGCAGTGATCTTCCTGGCTAGTAGTTGTATGGCTTTACGGGCCATACGCTAGACCGGGCAGAAAAGGTTCCGCTCAGTTTAACAAAGGTTTCTTAATATATATATTATGCAACGCAGTGCATCGTAAAATTATAAAAAAAATTTTGTTGTGCGTTCTTGGTAACGCTGTCGGTCGCTGGGCCGTTGATGCTGGATGTGGAGGTAATGTTCTGTTCCATCGATGGTGTAAAAGGCGGCCTGCCTTTCACACTTAGTTTCTGCTGCTGCTGCTGCTGCTGCTGCTGCTGTTGTCCGGGGCCTATGAGCTCAGGCGATACCGGTGCTGGTCGCACAGGTTGTTGCTTCAGTTTACTTTAGTATACACGTGTACTCACAATATGGTGAGTACAGTGGTCCAGTGCAGTCTGCTGGACATTTCAGTTGTTCCTTGGGCAGCTGTTTATTTTGGGGTGGAATTGTTTTATTCTTTGTTTTTTTCGATAGTTTTTATTTCTGAGTGAGTGGGAGTATTTTCTGTTGGCTCACTTTTAAGAGTTGACTTTAAGAAGTCAAGCTCTTTTTGCAGTTTTTGGGCTTTTGCCCATGGGGGAGGTGTTTTGTTAGTGTATAAAAGCCACTTTACATGGGCTATTCTCTTTTTAATTTTATCTTGCACTCCCCCTCTGCGTGCCATACTCTCACTACTCACTCAGATTTTTTTTTTTTGTGTATCCCCCCGATGCCGTTGTTGCCGTTTGTCCAATTGATTTGTATTCCAGTTATATTTGAAGATTGCAGATATTTCGTGACACTGTCACGGTCGCCATGTAGAAGGTGATATGTAGAAGTACTTATACATTGAAGTCAAGGAGGATAAAAATGTTAGCATATATATATATATATGTATATGCATAGGGCATATACATAAGGCATGTATGTTATGCATGCGGCAAAATTGCAAACGCCACTAATCCCACGCTGCCGATCGTATTTCAATTGTTATGCTCGTTATGTATGTTTATGCATTGCGACAAAGTGTCACTATGTGCGCATGTAGTATACACTATCATGCACTGAGAATACTCTACATTGAGTCGGGTATTATTATTATGTTATTAAACATACTACAACTGAAAGCACCAAGCAAAACGAATATAATGTCAATGATCGAAATTACGCGCGTACATAAAAAACTTTAGTAATCTTTGAATACGCGAAATTTGTAAAGAAGTTTAAAGAATACATTACAAAAGCTTTAGGCGGGTGCAGCAAAAGCTTTGCTGTCACGCATGCTTAGAAGCGGATCTGGGCAACGCCGAGGTTATTCAGCTCCTACAAGCTAGAAGAGTAGCCAACTTTAGAAGCAATAAAAGACAAGCTTTTATTTTCGCCGAATCTTTAAAAGCAGTTGTGCGGCAAAAAGAAGGTACTTTTAATAATCACGCTGCCATACCAATATTTGTTGACAAATATATTATTTGGTAAATATATATATTATTTCCCCTAGAGTTAAAGGTATGGAAATATAAAAGAAAGAATATATATAAAAAAGAATTTTAGAAAGTGGATTTAAAGATACATATTTTGCACACCCCTTGATTTTCTGGTGCACTTCGCCGGTGTCCAGCATAGCAATATTAAAAAAAAAAAAACAAAGAAAATTATTGTAGCACAATATTATAATTATGGACAAATTGAAGACCATCGGATTGAAATAGTGAAATAGAGGTCTAATAGATATACACGACATATAAATACCAAACACATTTAAAATTGGGTATTGCGAAAAAAATTAAGTGTCCACAAGCAGCAAGAGAAAAAGACAAAAGAACAAAATGTGGATGAGTAGAAAGCAAAAGACAAATACAGTACCCTGTGCACAATTTTTCACGCAAATAAATTTAACTAGCTAAAGAAAATACAATTTAAATAACTAAGTACAATTAAGAATAATAAAAAAAAAAACAATGAATTAAGTGAGTGAATTAAGAAAATAATAAAAAATGAAGAAATTATTAAAAAAAAAAAAAAAAACCAAAAGAAAGCAAGAACAAATTAAGAATCGAGAGAGAATGTTATAATTAGAACTGCTTCTCTTTCGTCAAATTTAACCTCAATCTAGCAGCAGCAGTCAACCACGAGGAAAGGCCTTTTCGTCGATGGAAAAGAAAAACTGTAAGTAATTGATCACCCATCTTCTTCCTCTCCCTATATTATGAAGTCCTACAATTTGAACTATACGTTATAAATTAAAACTAAAAGAGAGAAAAAAAAAAAAAAACCTATATATAATTGTAAAAAATAGAAAGATTACGGAAATTTTCCTATAAAATAAAATATTTTGAACATTCTCATTTTCACATTCATTTTGTTTATAAAAAAAAAAATTAATCTACTTTTTATTTTAGTTTTCGAAATATTCTGATATTATTAAATTTATTTTGTCAATTAAATTGAAGCTAACTGCACTATACATATACATATGTGTAAAAGAACAAAATATGAAGCAATGAAGAACTTTATTACAACCGAAAAAAAAAAATAAATAAAATAAATATAAAAAGGTAAAAATAATGTTAAAAAAAAACTATTTTTCGAATAAATAAATAAACGATAATAATAATAATAATAAAATATGTTAATACATACTATAAGTAGATATAAGCAATTATAATGAAGTAAAGCACACATGTATTTATAATTTTCCTAAGCACCATGCAAGCCATGTAAGCCCGCAGACGTGTGTGACGTATTATAATATTATACACTATGATAATTTTTTAGTGTTTAAGTTAGCTATGGTTGTTATTTAGTACAAATAAACAAGATTGTCCATTATGAAAAAATTTGAGAATTACTTGCTAGAAAAATGAGAACAACGATGATAGGCAAAGTTAGGCTCATATGGCATAGAGAGGAGAGAGTCGACGCATTTCTTTATAGGGGATATTTAGCTAGCTATTACAAGATCATGGTTAGCCTGGGTCCAGGCAGCGAGACGCAGCCGCTGAAACATTTAAACTTTATGTCTGTTTGGTCCCGGTAGGGCAACGAGCCACCGAAAGAGCTACGCCACCCAGAGGATTCTGTCCGAAGCCAAATAATGTGTATATGTA